>JBBPBX010069850.1:0-18745 GCA_038048925.1 Garcialebias charrua
CCCCTCCTTCCCCATCTGTGTGAAGATTTATATTTACTTACGAGAAAAGTACTATGCTAACAGAGAGGCAGAGAGTACTAATGAAACATACATAAACAAAATAAATAAATAAAATGGCACGAGAACTAAAGTTGTTAGTTAAGAAGTAGATTTTTGTTTAAATAATTTTACAAACCAAGAAACTTGATTATTGACTTGTTTGTCGATGGATCTTTTCCTGAAAAACACAAAAACACAAGTGTTAACTAAAAACTTTTGGTTGAAGATAAAATAAATATTTACATACGTTTTAACAGTAGGTCTGGCGCTCACACGAGCGGCCCGATTTAATAAAATTTTAGCGAGAAAGACTCAAAATTGTTTCGCTGAACCAAGCGGACAGATCCGTTTTTATCATGAAAATCTAACGCTGAAAGATCCGATTTTAAATCATCCAAAAATTACGTTTTTTATCGGAAATGAAAGCTAAGCTAATGCTAACAGACAGCAGAGGCTCCGCTCGTCCGTGTAAATCCGTAAAATTGATAGTCATACTGAATCCAAACGTTTCAAAATTGTGTTTTCTCTGCAAAAAGAAACTGAGAATTCGCTTACCAATTTTTATCAAAATAGTTCTGTAGAAAAAGCCGAATGATGACGAAGCAAGAATTCAGGAGGCCTTGTTGTCATTGAGAACTTTGATACAGTGTTGCCAGATCTCGCGACAGAAGCAAGCGACCAGCCCAAAACAAGCCCAAAACGAGCCCAACTGGCAACCCACCCCATTGTGTAAAACTAAGACCGTTTTTAACCAGTATAAACATACATTTATTATGGCGTTGCATACAAACAACAAAATTATGCTAAACACTTTGAAAAACATATCCACTCTAAAAAATAAAGATACATTTTGCATATTTATACAGATTAATCCCATTAAACCTCTGGGACTCATTTACTAGAGGGATCTGAATTTTAGACGAAGAGTGATGACAACAATTGACAATAACAACAATAGACATTCATGAAAGCTACGTACAACTTAGTAAAAATAAACTAAAAATTGAACAGCTAACCATGCTAAGTGTGCGCCCTTTTCTCCCATTTTTTAATTATATATATATATATTTTTTCCCCATATTTCCCCACTTATTGGAGCTAATTTTAGCGTGGTCTTGTCACTCTAGACGAAGAATAAAGTGCAATGAATAACAAGCCCAAATAAGCGGCTTTACGTTCAAAGTAAGCCCAAGTAACCACAATAAGCGACTACAGAAGAAAAAAAAAAGCCCAGAGTATTTGTAATAATCGGACTTGGCAACTATGCTCACAGACACCTGTGATTATCTGAGGGGAACAGAAAAGTAACATTCATGAAACAAAAACAGTTTTATCTTGGTCATCCAGAGAGGTTCCGTTCATGTTTTCAGATTCTGAGTAGGGAGAGTCTGTTACTGCGAGGTGAAGTTGAGAGGGACTGGATGTTTTTATAGCAGTCGCATAGGATGTTGATAAAACACGGAATATATTTGGATTTAATGCAAAATAAATGGGAAGTAGAGAAAGTATTACCGGTATACTGCATTGAATTACAATTATTGACGGTTTAAACTTTTATAATAAGCTTGTTAATTTGAATTAACAACCATAATCAGATCAAAATTAAGTTTAGACATTTTTGGATAACAAGTCTTAAACAAAATTAGCAGAAATTTATTTTTAGACTTGCCAGTAAATTCTGTCTTTTAAAAGTTTAACTAAATTGATAAAACTTTGACACTTATAAAGAATAAAAAAGTATTCTTGTCAAATAGAATTTTGACTAGATTGTAAGTTGAAACGCTCAGTTTAAATTCATCATTTTAAAATGATTTTTGCATACATTAAAAATGTTTTATCGATTTTAAAAAGCTGTTTCACAGTTAAGTAGATTTTAAGAGCTGTTTCCTTTTAAGAGTTATATAATATGACTGAAATGATTAATAATAAAAATGCTTTATTAGAAGTAACTTTTCAGCAAGTAGGTAATTATGAGTAAAAGACACATTTCACTGTTAAAACCTAATTTTGGTGTTGTTTCGCATAAATTATGACCATTAATGGCAAAAAGAGGTCTGGTAAATTTGAAAGGGAATTAGAATAACATATCGTTTGACCATGCAATGCATAGGCTTTGACAGCAGTAAGGGTTGTTTTTATTCAAACAGATTGGGGTTGTGTATACAGTAATAATAATATGGAATATTAAAACGGGAAGTACCGTAGCACTCACAGACACGCCTTGACTGAATACACATTTTTATTTTAATCAATACTTTTCTATTAAGGACATAATTTGGATCTCAGTTTATAATAAGTGAGAATTGGACTTGTAAACATTGAAACTTGAAACCACAGGGCAAAATCATCCAGCACATGCTTTGACTTTTGATAAGTGAACCACTGAAAAGTGGTAAGTGAGGACTTTTAAAATTCCATTGTGCAAACCAGAATTACAGAGGTGACTCTATTCAAATGCTTATAGAAATAACATGATTACTTTGAACCTGGTTTGTTAAGGATTTTTACATTTTTCTATTTCCTCATTTCTTAGAAGCAGCCTCACGATGTTTGTGGAGCGGGAAGCGTAAGTCTGATGAATCTCAAGACACTTTGCAGAACACATAGTTAGTAGTACATGCATTTAGGCATTTAGGACCATGTCAAAAACACATGCAGCATCTGATTTTTTGAATTACAGCTACTGTGGTTATTGATTGGATCAGATCAGATTTCATATTAAGGCCATGTCCAGAAACTGGCTCACTGTGACTTCACCGAGAACACCATGGCTGGACTCCCAGGCTACCCTACTCAAAATAAACATTCGAGGGGCTTAAAAAACAATTGCACTGAACGAGGGCAGTGGACTGGACTTTTATCCGAGCAAAAGACTGTCCACAAAGACTTTCACAAAGAACTGTCAGAACAAGGTCATCGAACACAAATGACCAGAATATGCGGTCCGGATGTGAAGGATCGATGATGAACAAAGATCTCACCCAGAAACAAAGATCTCACCCAGAAACAAAGATCTCACTGGATGCTGTGACAAGAGGGAGCTGAACAGGTTCTCAAAAAAGACAAAGAGAACAGGTCTTGAAGTCACCCACACCAATTGTCCAGCAAAAGGTCATGCCCCCCGTATGGATCTGTGAAGATCTGTCAATGCCCTGGTATCGTGTTTCAAAACTGCAGTCTGCTATGATTAATTTTATTTAATGAAACACATTCTCATGATATGGCCTGCTAGACAAGCAAGGCCACAGAATTTGTAGTTTATATTGTACTTATGTGGGTCTGACGACTTATTTTTCCGCTTCCTGTAACTCCGTGATGAAACAGAGATAATGATCCCAGCTCATAACCCTGAAACAAGTTAATATTTATATTTTTTGTTTTTTGCAGATTAAAATTGTGTCTCCACAGACATTCATATTGTACAATGTTTTGTGGAGCTGAAGAAAGGATAGCAGATTATCCTTGACGGAGTGCGTTTTGGTTAGTCTGGTTTGCCACAAAGGAATTACAATTTTTATAGCTTTATGCTTTAAATCTTAGATTGTTTATACCATACCACTTTATTTATAGAGCACTTAGGCTGACGCAGGGCCAACCAAGGTGCTGTACAATAGAAACAAGCCAAGCAGACAGGAAAACAAAACAAAAACAAAAACAAAATATATAAAAATAGCAACAGAAACTAACTAAAATGGTGAACAGTGTATATTACAGAGAGGATCAAAATAAATCACATCATGTTAAAGGCGAGAGAATAGAATTGTTTTTTTTTTAATCGAGACTTAAAGACTGTGAGTGAGGGAGCCTGCCTGACACTCAGTGGTATCTCATTCCTATATAATAATGTAATAAGGGAATATTAGGAAGTGTTCCTAGAAATAACTAATAATAATAAAGAATATATCACTAATAACATTGATGATGGCTCATAAAGGGAAACAGCTCATACATTGATTAGATCATCAGTTATACAAAAATAACTTTTTAGATTTTTATATTCAACAGCATAGCCATTTAAAGGATCATTTAAGAAGCACGTTGTACTGTAGGATAAATCAGATAAACCTACAAACCACATTGCTTTTATATATGTTGTTTAATAAACAGGTACTGTATATGTCGTTTAATAAACAGGTATTTATTTTTAACAGATCCAAAGAGAAAAAAGATGGGGGACGCCCTGGAGTTTGGATCTATTCAAAAGGTTGATTTGAAAGGTTGATTTTGAAATGTGGTGGTTCTATATTTTTAAAACATGACTGACCCTGACTATAGACTGGACTTATTTTGAGAACATGAACCACATGTTTGTATTGTAAATTCTTTATTACTACAGCGCTGTATGTCTATATATATATATGGCTGTATATCTGTCTATATGTCTGTATGTCTGGATGTATGTCTATATGTATGTATGTATGTATGTTATTTGTACTTTTCTATTTTGTTGCACATATGTTTAGACTTTTTCTACATACTATGAAAAAGGTAAAGTATTTTTAAGTAAGTATAGAACGTCTCCTGCTACTTAATTACAATGATCATGCTAATTAAAAAACTTACTAATTAACAAACTAACCCCAAATCAAAGTGAGTGATTACTCATTTTCACTGAAGAATGAAATCATTTGTTGTTGTTTTTTGCCATTAAATACAAATGTTTTAGATAGTAAGAATGGAATTTTATTTTAAGTTTAAAGAAACAATTATTATTATAGCCAATTACAGAATTTAGTTTAAGTTAACAGATTTAACTCACTAAGGAATTACCCACAGTTAGGCCTTCCCCAAACCACAATTGGCTCATGGGATCCAAAGGGGGGGGCCTTGAAGTTTTATTTAACAATTTGCAAGTTTTTTGGTGTCCAGTTCTTCTCTCATAAGACTACAGGTTTCTGGAACTCCTTCAGGAGGAGTTGCCAGTGATGCCAGAAGTGAATCCCGCCTCAGACTGTCCTGCTAGAGACGGCTGGAAACGAGGGTGAACAAGACCCCAACAGGTGGTGGAAAGAATGAGTCGTCTTCCCGAGAGAAAGAGCAGCAGATGCTACAACTGAGACCGTGCTCCCCTTGAAAAAGAAGTTTGGAACAATCGCTGAGCCAGTTTTGAGATGGATCTGGTCAGAGCAAAGCTCCCCACTTTGTCAGGACATGTGGCTTGACTACCCTATGACACACACAATTCAAGTTTGCGACCTGCTACTGTGCCCGCAATCCATCACCCATGCCTGAATGGACTAAGCACCCAGGAACAGGCAGTTGAACAAGACAAGATTACATGAAACCGTTGTCTGAAGACGTGAATGATGTCCATCAAACTGCCTGATGCCCTCCGCCCACAGGGCGCACAAAAGCCCTCCCCCAGAAGAAAAAGACTCGTACAACAGCCCTGCCCCAGAATGAAATGAACTTATTCCACAGACAAAAGCTTTCCCCCAAGCAGAACTGGACTGATCTCATAAGCAAAAGCTTTCCCGCAGAAAAACTGGACTTATTCCACACACAAAAACTCTTCTCCCCCCAGATGAAATGAACTTGTGCCCAACAAATTATGCCACAAACAAATCCCCAAGGAACAGAAAGAACTTGTTCTGAAAACGGGACACTCCCTCCCCAGGAAAGACACTGGACTTGCCCTTACCCTCCCACACCAGAAGAAGATGGATGATATGAAGAAGAATGGTTGATCTATTTCATTTTTTAAGTTCAAGACGTTTGTTTTCGCTTTCCTGGGCGTTAGTTAATATCAAAGAAGTTTCAAACAACTGAAAACTTCCTTTATTTTTGTGCCCATAAAGGGCTACTTTGTTGTGTGTTTGAGAATTATTTCCCACATCTTTGAAAGTGTATAAGTTCTATTTAATTGTTTAACACAACAAATTAGATTGGTTCTTTTTATTTGGTTAAAAGAAATTAGATTGGTTCTTTGGTTAAGACAAATTAGATTGGTTCTTTTTATTTTAAAACAAATTAAATAGCTTATTTCTTTTATTTGTTTAACACAAATAGATTAGTTCTTTATTTTATATATATATATATGTTTCTTCTCAAAAGTTCTATTTCTTTGGAAAAACTTGTTTTTTGTGGGAAAATAGACTAATCCCTGCTAAAAAATATTATTCCTTTTAAAACTTTGACATGAGCCATGAAATGAGCACTACAAAATTCTCCTCAAATCTTTATTTCTCTCAAGCATTGAAATAAGTCATGAAATATGAAAAATAAACAGAGTTCTCCAAAACTTTATAATCTCTCAAACCATCCTAAAAAGGTGATCCTGAGTTGTCAGGGCGTTACTGTGGAGGCACGGGACGGTGGTGTGAGTTTTTGCCCCTAATTAGAAATTCGGCCTCAGGGGTTGTTTTCCATACCACTCACATAATTGATAATGATCAGTTTATATATGATAAAGAGGATGGGATGATGGAGATGTTCAATATTTATCATCTAAAACTAATTACTCTGACCCAATAATTATAACCCAGCTCACTTATATCAAATATTCTCTGTTCCCTTTAAACACTTATATTTGATAGTACAAACATGTTGTTTGCTTTTCTCCTTGATACAGAAAAGACAGTCTTCTAGCCTTGACAATGTTTGGATTAGATGTTCTTGTTTGATCAGAACCATGACTTGTTTGTTTTATCTGTAAGACGTCAGAACTTGTCAAACTCCACCTGCTTCTTGTTTAAATAGCTTGTCATGTCCAGTACAATTCGGAATTGTGCTGGACAATGTATTTGAGACCAAACTAAGTTTCAAAAGACATTAATAATAATAATAATAGTAATAATAATTAATTCAATTTATAACACACTTTTCATTACTGAAAATCTCAAAGTGCTACACATATATTGAATGCTACACACATTCATAAACCGTTGGCGGCAGACTACCATGCAAGGTGCTTTCCAGTCCTACTGGGAGCAACTCAGGGTTAAGTGTCTTGCCCAAGGACACAACGACACATGGTGCGCGTCCCGGGAGTCGAACCGCCAACTTTCCGATCGGGAGACGACTGCCATTACCACTACGCCACGGACGCCCCACGGACATTAAAAAGCCTTCCCCTTTGTAAAGTTTGTTTGTCTGTTTTAACACTGTTCTCTTGTTTATCTTGTGTGGTTTTTATTAAGGTAACAGGGGTTTAAAATCCCTATCATACCCGTTCCCTGTTCTCCTCCTGCTTTTTTGCTCTCTGTCTGTGTATTGGAGCAGATCCTATTTTTATACATCTTCCGAAATGAAAACTACTGTTTTGGATCTGACCAACTGGACTTTCGACGCAAAAGACAAAATATTTTCAACAAAGTGACAGCGTCCTGGAGAACCCTCATCTGCTTGGACGACACGTGCAGATGGATTTTTCTCTAGGGAAGTGGATGTGATGTGTCTATCTCTGTTATTGATCGAGGACGCCAAAATTACATATACCAGTAATTGGATTTATGATAACAGGTTTCCTGTTTTTGGAATAGTCTGGATCCTGGTTCAAGATACAAAGAAGATGGCTACAGCTAATTTGGCCCTTGTCAGGCTGCTGCCTATGTGAAGGTTGGTCCGAGCTTTGAGGACTCAAAATCAGCTGATTTACGGGCCAAACCGTAAGATGGAAGTGATTTGAATTGCAAGCCACCTATGGCTTTGGGCTTAGTCAGCATGAAAATGAACTTGAAGAGGCTCATAAGCACAGACCAGTGGAATGCAATCTGACCATTTTGGATCTTGGAAGTATCAGTAAAGCCTCCGGCAGAGCTCAGCGGACTGCCTGTATGCAACTCTACGCGCGCATTCTGTGCGCACGCGTTCGCTAGCACAGCTCTGCTTTCGTTCTCCAAATTCTTGTTGTAATTTGAGCAGCTGCGTGCAGAGCGTCTACCTACGGGACAAACTGAGGTCGCTGATTGGTCATTTGCTGACACGCCTACTCAATTGATTGAAAGGTCGAGTGGGAGACAAAAAATGCATGAGCTGGCTCGGCTGCAGCCGCTGTGGTGTTTCTAAACTTTATATGTTAATAAAAAAGTTCTAAAAAATTAAAATAAAAACAGGGAGCCTTGGTCCTGCAGCCCACAGCCCACCAGGAAATATTTAGAACGTTGCGCAGTCAGGTAGGACATGAGTCGTGACAAATTCATTCATTTCAGTCATGGAGTTAGCGGAGGAGGAAGCAATTACTTGACTTTTGGCAAAAAAACAAAACAAAAGTCCTGATCAGCGATGAAGAAGGGGCATTTAATTCATTTGTGTAACATACAAAACAGTCCGGCACCGGGTAATTTATGGTGAGACAACGCGCATCGCATACGCGGTCGTAAAATTTGAGCTTTGGGCGTTCGTGCCCTGCGGGGCTACGCGGGGCTACGTGGGGCTACGCTTGTGCCTCTGCGTACGTACGGCGTAGTGTGGCATACTGCCTGTACGCTAAGCTCTGCCGGGGGCTTAAGACTCAAAGGATGACAAAGAAAATGAGTCTGCCTGAATAAATCAATAATTGTGGCTTATCTGAATCTGACTGTGATGGGGATTTTAAACCCCTGTTACCTTAATTAAAACCACACAAGATAAACAAGAGAACAGTGTTAAATCAGACAAACAACTTTGCAAAGGGGAAGGCTTTTTAATGTCTTTTGAAACTTAGTTTGGTCTCAAATACATTGTTCAGCACAATTCCGAATTGTACTGGACATGACAAGCTATTTAAACAAGAAGCAGGTGGAGTTTGACAAGCTCTGACGTCTTACAGATAAAACAAACATGTCATGGTTCTGATCCAACAAGAACATCTAATCCAAACATTGTCAAGGCTAGAAGACTGTCTTTTCTGTATCAAGGAGAAAAGCAAACAAACATGTTTGTACTATCAAATATAAGTGTTTAAAGGGAACAGAGAATATTTGATACAAGTGAGCTGGGTTATAATTATTGGGTCAGAGTAATTAGTTTTAGATGATAAATATTGAACATCTCCATCATCCCATCCTTTTTTATCATATATAAACTGATCATTATCAAAGTGAGTGGTATGGAAAACAACCCCTGAGGCCGAATTTCTAATTAGAGGCAAAAACTCACACCACCGTCCCGTGCCTCCACAGTAACGCCCTAACAACGCAGGATCACCTTTTTAGGATGGTTTGAGAGATTATAAAGTTTTGGAGAACTCTGTTGATTGTCATATTTCATGACTTATTTCAATGTTTGAGAGAAATAAAGATTTGAGGAGAATTTTGCAGTGAGTATGGTCTCACTTCATGGCTTATGTCAAAGTTTTAAAAGGAATAATATATCTAGCAGGGATTAGTCTATTTATCCACAAAAACCAAGTTTTTTCCAAAGAAATAGAACTTTTGAAAAGAAACATATATATATATATATATATANATATTTAGCATGGATTAGTCTATTTACCCACAAAAACCAAGTTTTTTCCAAAGAAATAGAACTTTTGAAAAATATATATATATATATATATATATATATATATAAAGAACTAATCTATTTGTGTTAAACAAATAAAAGAAATAAGCTATTTAATTTGTTTTAAAATAAAAAGAACCAATCTAATTTGTCTTAACCAAAGAACCAATCTAATTTGTTTTAACCAAAAAAGAACCAATCTAATTTGTTGTGTTAAACAATTAAATAGAACTTATACACTTTCAAAGATGTGGGAAATAATTCTCAAACACACAACAAAATAGCCCTTTATGGGCACAAAAATAAAATAAGTTTGAAACTTCTTTGATATCAACTATTGCCCAGGAAAGTAAAAACAACCGGTTTGAACTTAAAAAATGAAATAGATCAAACATTCTTCTTCACAGCATCCATCTTTTTCTGGTGTGGGAGGGTAAGTTCAGTGTCTTTCCTGGGGAGGGAGTGTCCCGTTTTCAGAACACGTTCTTTCTGTTCCTTGGGGATTTGTTTGTGGCAGAAATTGTTGGGCACAAGTCCATTTCATCTGGGGGGGAGAAGAGTTTTTGTGTGTGGAATAAGTCCAGTTTTTCTGCGGGAAAGCTTTTGCTTACGAGATCAGTCCAGTTCTGCTTGGGGGAAAGCTTCTGTCTGTGGAATAAGTTCATGTCATTCTGGGGGAGAGCTTTTGTTCAAGTCTTTTTCTTCTGTGAGTTTCTGTGCGGGTCTTTTTCTTCTTGGGGAGAGCTTTTTGTGCGGGTCTTTTTCTTCTTGGGGAGAGCTTTTTGTGCGCCCTGTGGGCGGAGGGCATCAGGCAGTTTGATGGGCATCATTCACGTCTTCAGACAACGGTTTCATGTAATCTTGTCTTGTCCAGCTGCCTGTTCCTGGGTGTTTAGTCCATTCAGGCATGAATTGCGGGCACAGTAGCAGGTCGCAAACCTGAATTGTGTGTGTCATAGGGTATAGTCAAGCCACATGTCCTGACAAAGTGGAGAGCTTTGCTCTGACCAGATCCATCTCAAAATCTGGCTCAGCGATTGTTCCAAACTTCTTTTTCAGGGGAGCACCGGTCACTCAGATGTAACAGCTGCTGCTTTTTCTCTCGAGAAGAGATGACGCGTCCTTTCCACCACCTGTTGGGGTCCTGTTCACCCTCGTTTTCAGCCGTCCCTAGCAGGACCTCGAGTCAAGGAGGGATTCACTGGCATCACTGGCAACTCCTCCTGAAGGAGTTCCGGAAACCTGTAGTCTTTTGAGAGGAGAACTGGTGTCGGCGTTGCTCTTTATTCGCCCAGAGCTCGTTGTTTGGTTCACTTTGGATCAGAAAAAAGGAGGTACGCTGAATACACAACAAACGCTCACTTAAAGTTCCAAACCAGTTTAATTAATCATAAGTTTAAAAAGTCACAGAATACATTTGTTATATTTTATAAGCTATATATATATATATGATCTCATATGAGAAGACAGAGAGAGAAAGAAAGAAAGATAAGAGAACAAAGAGAACATGAATGTGCATTCATGGAGACAGCATACAACCTGATGGGTTGGTCCCTTGTGGCCTCCTGCGTTGTCTGATGGAGGAGGGAAACTTATACTTTTATACTCTTCTGTGGGGGTGTTTTCTGCTCTCAACCAATAAGAGAAGTTCTGCTTTGTTTTCTTGTAGGGTGTTTCCTGCCTTAACCAATAAGAGCAGTTTTGCTTTGTTTTCTTGTCTTACTCCACTGCCAGAAAGCTTCTGTTCTGGTTTACCCAGGCCTCAGGGGGTTTCAGCTTACTCTGGTTTCCAAAACTAAATATACAACAATGCTGAGCACCCACAAATCACACACACACTAGTAGACCACCAAGTGACCAATCAGTGCAACTGGACACCAAACCACACCAAAGACACACATAGATTAGGGCTGTTCTGACACTCCCTGGCTAAGCAAACATGCAGAACCAGAGAGTGGCTTTCAGTGGACTTCTCCCAAGCCAAATATCTGCAAAGTCATAAAACTGACAGACAGACAGAGAGGACACAAACTGCATCATTTGAAAACCCCTTCTGGTGGAATAAAAACACGAAGAATAAAAATTTTATTTCACAACAAACCCCCTTTGGACCTCAATTCCTGAGGTCCATCCCAAAAGAAATAAAATCACACACCTAATAACGCAACTAAACGTACAGTATATATGAACAATATTCAATCAGTTTTTTCCAAAATCCTCCAAGTTATAGTTTTTTAACAAAAGCAGTTGGCGCATCACTTCAAGATCCCTTTTCCAGGGTGGACGTGATAAGTCTAACCGTCAAAGACCTTAAACAATGCACGTAGCAGCACCCGCAAGTTATAAGTATGCCTAAGAAAATAGCCAATGATACCATTATAGATACAAACACCTGTTTTCAGGGACCGGAGATCTTTTATCAGCCAATCGTCCAGTGGGTCGTCCAGACCCGAATGAATTCATTAATATGCAAATTGTAGAATATAAGGAAATATATGCAAACTATGAACGATAATAATAGTAAGCGCTTAGGATATTGCAGAATTATGAACCTTAAGTTCCCAAGTTCCTCCTCCAGCAGCAAGGCAGTTGTCTCCCTTGAACACACAAAAATAGAGAAAGAACACAAGATTTATATCACCATCACAGAAACATTAATATACTTTTTGAATGTGCCACACGTACTCAGGGGCATTCCCCTGGGTTGCTCGGGAATGTCCTCCTATGTCCCCGAGTTTTCTTCGTGTTATGTGAAACTCTAATATGTAATGTTTTTATCGTTCTAGGTGTCTGTTCTATGTGTGGATATTCCTAGCACCGAGTGGCCCCATAAAACAGAGTCCTTCTGGGCCCGCACGCAACTTTACTCGGCTACTTTGGTCTACAAAGGCACAAGAGTTCGAATGCGAGCTCTTCTTGTTGTCCCGCTCGATCCTCTTAGCTCCTTCCTGGTTCACGGACTGGAGCACACTGAACCGTGTGGATCCCCTGGCATTGACACGCACTGCCTGTGGTGTGCGTTCAGCGACCCCACACGGGTCCTTACTGACCAGGGTTTTCTGGTCTTGCCTCCCCTGGACTCCGTTGAGAAAACCCCCTCAGCTGGAGCATTTCCAGGAACCACCTGTCATAAACAGAATGTGCCATAGCAAACAACACCCAATCAATTATAAATCAGTAGTACAAAGAATGAATCATGCATGTTAGTTAGGTTTGAAAGAGGCTTAATCTTCATTAGGGTTAATTATGAGTAGTTTTGAGGCGGTTCATACTTACAAAAATACTGTACCTTTTCACTCAGCTTATAGCAGAAATTACACACATAGAAATAACATCGCAAGCGGCGGCAGAGCATAATTCACAAAACATTGTACACCTGTGGTTCTATACACCTTCTTCCTGAGTCAATAAGTCACATGTCGTCTAGTCAAGTCAATTGCTATAAATCTACAGAACCATCATATTTCTAAACACCCTCTGATCAGGTCCACTTCAGGTTTGAGTGGTTTGAGCCTGCAGGCCAGGAAACATTTCCAAGGGGCGTCCCCCATCCTGCTTCACACACATAAAAAAACAAACATTGTTGTTAATTACTCATTTGAAATATGCTTGCATGCTTGCATCAATATTCCTTCCTCCATGACATGATTAAAGAAAATAAAACGTTCAAGACCGATGCCGCCTCAATATCAACGCAAGTGAACTTTGTTTATAACGCCAATTTATCAGTTCATCTTTTAGTTAATTAGTTATTTCTAGGAACATTTGTCAACCTAGTTGTTTCTAGAAAACATTTACAATTTAGTTATTTCTAATTAGTTATTTCTAGGGACCAATTCCAACCTTTCTATTTTTAGAAACATCTGTTAACTTCTTAACCCCCTTTTGAAACAAAACTCTACCTTGTTTCAATTATGCCAAAGTTATTTGGTTAATAAATTGGAAATTGTGTCTAAATTTACCATCCTTTAACCCAAGCACTAGTGTCAGATGTTTCCTAAACCTCAGCCTATTGCCACCACTAATTTGGTTTTCACAACCATATAGCTAACTCTAATCTACGATATCATCTCATTTTCTTTAAAATTATAATCATTTACCAAAATGTACCCCTTGTGACACATCAGAATCCCAACATGCACTCCGCCAAGGACAACTGCAAAAACAAAAATATAAAAGTTAACTCGTTTTGGGGTCAGGAGCTGGGATCATTTCCCTTGCTTTCCTTAAGCTTCACCACAGAGTTACAGGAACCAGAAAAAGCAAGTCGTCAGATCCACCTGAGCACAGTATAACTGAGAATCATGAAGCCCGCGCTGGCAGGCCCCAAATGTCGCCTATGTGTTTCATTAAAAAATTTATCATAGCAACTGTAGTTTTGATCCCGGCTACTAAGATCAACGACAGATCCTCACAGATCAATATGGGGTGCGGCCTTTGCTGGTATGAGTGACTTCAGGACCATTTGTTCTCTTGTCTGTTTGGAGAACGTGTTCAGCTTTCTCTTGTTCCAGCCCCCAGTGAGACGTTCACTGGGTTCTGATTCTCGTCCGGACCCCCCAAATCCGGACCGTATATCCTGGCCATTTGTGTCTGATGACCATGTTTTGACAGTTCTTTGAGAAAGTCTTTGCCTCTGCTCGGCTGAAAGTTTTTGTGGACAGTCTTTTGTTCTTTTGGTGCCTTTGTTGTTTTCAGTCGTTCCTTGCGTAAGCCCCTCAAAAGTTCTTGAGCAAGGTTGCATATGAATCCAGCCATGTTGTTCTTCCCAGTGAAGTCACAGTGAGTCAGTTTCTGGACACACCTTCATATTAAATCTGATCCGATCTGATCAATAACCACAGTAGCTGAGATTCAAAAGTCAGATGCTGCATGTGTTTTGACAGAGGCCTACCTTAATGCATATTTACCATTATGTGTTCTGTATAGATGAGGTGGGATTCATAAGACTCACTCTTGCCGTTCCATCAACATTGTTCAATGAGGCTATTTAAAAAATTAAAAAATTAAAAAATCATTAACAGACCAGGATCAAATTAATTTTCTGTCAACAAGCTCTATTATGGATCCTTCGACGGAGGCATCCTTTAATCTGATCTGCACAACAGATCCAAAACATTAGTTTACCTAAAAGTGAAATAATCCATTTACCCTGAAATCAAAAAATACTGTAGCCTACTTTTATTTCAGAACATACAACGTACGGTCTTCTAAATGGTAAATGGTAAATGGAGCTTATTTATATAGCGCTTTCCAGCCCCCTGTAAGGAGCCCCAAAGCGCTTTACAATACCAGCCATCTACCCATTCATTCAGACATTCATACACCGGTAGTGGTAGCCTGCCTTGCAAGGCGCCATCCAGACCTACCGGGAGCAACTCGGGGTTAAGTGTCTTGCCCAGGGACACAACGACACATGGTGGGCGGATGCGGGATTCGAACCTCCAACCTTCCGATCAGGGGTCGACTGCCATTACCACTACACCACCCCCTTGCTAGTATACAGTCTATGATAATTAGCAAATTCCTTGAGCCTTCTAAGATCTGCCTTCTTGTTGGATTTATTTATGTATCGTGTATATTTTCATGTCTAAACGGCACCGCTAGATGCCCTCCTGAATTGTCAATTTGAAATTATTAAGCTCAGTGGCTCATTTATTCAAAGTAAAAATATGGGCTCGTTCATTTTGGCCTGTTGTTCCAGGTATATAACTATTAGTCCAGGGGTGTCAAACTCATTTTGATCTGGGGGCCGCATACAGCTTAATCTGATCTCAAGGGGGTCAGACCAGAATACTCATTCCAAAAGTCCACTTTTGTCTTTGTATTAGTGCAAAGAATAAAGAAATTATAAAAATATTAACATTAAATTAATTGTCCTTTTACATTTTTACTCAGTTTAACATTTAAGTGCATTACATATTAAAGAACTGATCAGTGATTGCACGTTTTAAAACATTTATTCAACAAACTGTTTTGTTAAATACCCTGATGCATGCTCAATAATCCAGGTAGAGAAATCTAAAAAAGCTAAATCTGGGCTTCTGGACATACAAAAAAAACAGTTCTGTTAAAACCCTTTCCTGCATGTTAAAAGTGCATCAAAATTTAGAAATGAATGAATTTTAAATCCATTTTCCACATCTAGGAAGCAACTGTGAACCCATGAATTGAGCTTCGAGCGTAGCTGTTTTATTACTGCAGATTTTAAGAAAATAGCGTTTATTTTTATTCTTTAATTTTTTTTTTTTATAATTCAGATTCATCTGCGGGCCGACTAAAACCCCCTGGCGGGTCTTTGTCACCCCTTAGTCGATTTTTAAAGTCCAACTCTCCACTTATTATAAATTGAGATTCAATTTATGTCCCCAATAGATTAAAATTAAAGATGTATTTATTTAAGACCTGTCTGTGAGGGCTACTCCCTCCTTAGCACTTTGAGATTTCCATTAATGAAAAGTGCGTTATAAATTGAATTCATTACTATTATTATTATTATTTATTTTTCTTCAAACCCCAATCTATCCTTTTCTTTTATTCATCTGACTCCAAACAGTTATTAAACTCTGTACCTGCATCCCTTTACTTTTATTAAATGTTTCAGAACGAATAACCCAACTGGATGACTAAATTAAAACATAAAAGTGACTCCGACCTGTTTTTGGCTTTTCTAGAAATTATTATGCTCCTGTCTGCAGTACCTTTTTTCGTCCATCAGGGGTCTCCATTATACTCAGGCTCAGTGTTTGCCAGGTGTACGATAATTTTCGTATTTGTACGATAATTTTGCCCTCTGTACGATGTACGATCAATAATCCCGAAAAAGGCCAAAAATACAATAATTTCGCCATTCTGTGAATGTGTAGTTGTGACCGGTTTCCATCAGCCTGTCGCAACTGTCTATCGAAGTTTTTCGTGAACCCTGAAGGCGTCTTGGAATTCCAGCTAATCGTGCTTTTCTAAATGTGACAGAAGACTTTCTGTAGAGCTCTTTAGTTGCCCCCAGACAATAATGCGTATTAATGTCTATGGTTCCCCCCAGTACTGACGCCACAAAGCTGTGAGTGCCTGTTAGACGCTACAGTACAGTACTTATTATTTTGTTTATAATGGGTGTACGATAATCCTACATTTCTCACCTGGCAACCCTGCTCAGGCTATACAGGAAACGACTGTCTTTTGCGTCCGGAACGCTCACAAGACGTGGACATTCACTGGAACTATTCACAAAAGTACGTAATCCCCTTTCTCTGCTTCTTATATTGGAAAATACAAGTATGATGCGTTCGGTTCTACATTCTCACGTCCCATACACAAATTATAAGACGGCGACGACGTCTCGTGAACCAGTCGGACCTAGTGGCTCGTTAGCTTTGCTGTTAGCTGCTAAGTTCGTCTACAAAAACTAAATTTGGATTATTTAAAGTCGATATTGTTTATCTACACGACGCGCCACTGTACGCTTTGTTAGCGAATCCGATGTGAGCTGTCTACCGTTACAAAGTTATAAAATGTCCGCTGTTAGGCATATGCTATGCTAACGGGAGGTTCACTGCAATTTTCCAACTTTCCCGTTTGTCTAAGTGTTATAACCTAAAATTATTGAGATAGAATGTCATAATCCTTTTTGATCAATCCTTCCAATTGTGACGGTTCATTCGGCCCTAATTAATTTATCTCGAACTATCCGCAAATATTTTATTTGTTTATTCAAAAAACGTACAATCCTGAGGCCTTCTAGCCTGGTTAAAACCAGACCCTCGTTCAGAGCTGAGCTGAAGTTCTAATTTTCATTTCACCCACATTCACGCTGTAGAAAATGATCTAGTCCTGTCAAAATGGAGAAGTGTAAACCGTTTTAATGTAATGTTTATTTTGTGTTTCAGGAACCCAGCACCAACTCCTGAAGAGGTGGAGAATTCGTTTATTACTCTATTAACTGCTGTATCTAAATAAAACTGTTCTAACTTTAGCGTCTCAATGTTTGTTTC
The DNA here is from genome assembly GCA_038048925.1 of Garcialebias charrua. Classification (NCBI taxonomy): domain Eukaryota; kingdom Metazoa; phylum Chordata; class Actinopteri; order Cyprinodontiformes; family Rivulidae; genus Garcialebias; species Garcialebias charrua. The sequence goes on from JBBPBX010069850.1 coordinate 17,454, forward strand.
ATATGTAATCTTCAGATAGCTTGTGACAAGTTTAAGAAGAAAAGCAATCCATAAATATGTCATACAGGCTAAAAATACAGTAATCATTATTTTCCTCCTTCCATTTTTGAATTCTTTAAAGTCCATGACTCACCATGTTTTCAAATTGCCTCGCCATTATTTATTTGTTTATTTAAAAATAATACAGGAGCGTTTATTTATATTGTAGAGAAATAACACTAAATGTGTTATTTCATGATTTCATGATTTATATCAGATTTTTAGCAAAAGCTCCGGGAAGATCTGCCCCTCTCTTTTTTCTCTCCGCGTTGGTCAGGAGTTCAGAAAGGTAGCTCTGAGCACACAGCGGAGCTCTGAGCGTGCGTGCCCGTGCTCTCTGGGCAGAACCGAGCCCTGAGTCAACGAACAGAACACCAGGGGTAACAGCAGGACGGGGAGCCAAGGAGAAGACGAGAGAAGCCGCACGGCTCATGCTCCTCTCTGCGCAGAAGCTGAGAGGCTCTGAGAGCAGCGAGCAACAGTCGCAGCGGTGTTATATCTTATTAAAACGTCTATAAAATAAATAAAAATAAAAACAGAGCACTGGTCCAGTTGTACACACAAATGCACCAAGAAATATGCAGTTTTAACTCCCATTTTTTAAAGATATGTATGGGAACAATTAAATAAATAACAAGTAGGACCGTGCTTTTATTGAGGCAAAAAATATTGTGATATCAAGGTATCTTACTTAATAATTTCTGTATATAGCCTGTTTCAGCTTTTTCAGCTAATTCTACATTTTTAATCCAACTTTTCAGCCTAATTTAGCAAAACCATGCTCTTGTTTAGCTATTTTTTTTAAATCATTCTAATTAACTTAAACTGTTTATTTTCATTAGACCAGTGTTTTTCAACCTTTTTGGAGCCAAGGCACAGTGTTTTCACTGAAAAAATCACGAGGCACACCACCAACCAGAATTGTAAACAGAGATACTGTACTCTATCCACCTATATTAAATATATAGTCATTCTTATCATAGTGTCTTGGATAGAAATAAAATAAACACAGAAATGTATTTTTATCATATTTTATATTTCTTATTTCAATGTGGTCTTGTGACTGTTACATGCTCAAAGCAGCAAGGGGCGATATGTACCATTTAAGTTTACCGGTATATATATATATAATATATATATATATATATATATATATTATATATATATATATTTTTTTTTTTTGGGTACTTCATTGTGTATTTTATGAGTGTGGACAAAGTCAAACACTAAAGCTGTTTAGAAAACCACTTGGT
>JBBPBX010069852.1:0-10473 GCA_038048925.1 Garcialebias charrua
AATCTACATAGGTAATGTAGGTCAGAGCATCCCTGATGCATCCTTACATTTCTATGCTGATGACACAGTTGTTTATTGTCGAGCTAAAACAATTGCTAAGGCTTTCCAGCTTTTGCAATCCGCTTTTGACATCATCCAGTCAGATCTGTTCCGTCTCAAACTTGTCCTAAATGCTGATAAAACCAAAGGGATGCTTTTTTCAAATAGGAAGTCGGTCCCAGCAGTTCTTCCTCTGATTTTATCCTCAAATGGTGTCCCTATTGAGTTAGTTGATTCCTATAAATATCTGGGTATCCTGGTGGATTCACATCTCTCTTTTAAGCTCCACATGGAAAACCTAGTAAAGAAACTGAAAGTTAAACTGGGTTTCTTTTTCAGAAACAGATCCTGTCTAACACTGAATGCTAGGAAACGTCTTGTAACTGTGACTTTTCTTCCCTCCATTGATTACGGTGACATTATCTACATGAATGCTCCTACAAGCACCCTGCAGATGTTGGATGCTGTCTATCATGGTGCACTAAGATTCATAACTGGCTGTGATTATCGTACCCACCACTGCACCCTGTATTCACTGGTTAACTGGACATCATTAACCTCACACAGACTCTTCCACTGGTACATTTTCATCTTTAAATCACTTCTTGGTCTGCTGCCTTCATACATCTCCTCCTACATGTCTTTGCGTGAGTGCAGCTACAGCGTGCGCTCTCAGGACATGATTACCTGCAGTGTTCTGTCAGTGAGAACTGAACTTGGCAAAAGGGCCTTCTCCTACTCTGCTCCTGCTTCCTGGAATATCTTACAAAAAGATCTGAAGCTCTCAGCCTTGACCTCTCTAAATGGTTTTAAGAATCTGTTGGAATCCTGGCAAAAAACAATGCAGACATGTTCCTGTTTTTGATTTTCTACATCTGCCTTATAATCTGTCTGTTTTGCTACTTTGCTAACTTTGTTTTAATTTGTAAAAAAAAAATCTGTATTTTTCTCTTATGTTTGTCTATTGTTGATTGTTTAAGGAAATTCTACTGTTGCTGTTGTCATCACTCTTAGTTTGTAGACAAGTCTCTCTTGTAAATGAGTCCTCAGAGAGCGTGAGGGAGTGTAAGGCTGGAGAAGGTCGGACAGATACTGTGAGGCAAGACCATGAAGACATTTGAATACAAACAAAATAACCTTAAACTTAATCCGGAAACAAACTGGGAGCCAGTGTAGTGATTTTAAGACAGGGGTGATGTGTTCTTGTTTTCTGGTACCAGTTAAAAGACGAGCAGCAGCATTCTGAACCAGTTGAAGTCGAGTCAGTAATGACTGGCTCAGACCGAGGTAAAGTGAATTGCAATAGTCCAGACGAGTTGTGATGAAAGCATGGATTAAAATCTCAAAATGATGTGACAGAAATGGTTTCACCTTGGCCAGTTGTCTCAGGTGATAAAAGCTGGACTTGACCACAGATTTAATCTGAGCATCCAGTTTAAAATCATTGTCCAGCCTTACACCCAGGTTAGTTGCCGTCTCAGACAGATGTTTTGTTAAAGGACCCAGATCAGCATGGACTTTGGAACCCTCACTGGGCTTAAATAACAGGACCTGTCTTTTTCTCATTAAATGTAAAACGTTGTGCGGCAGCCATGCTCCGACTTCAGCCATACAATCCAGAAGTTGGTTCACAGAGTATTGTTTACCTTGTTTCAATGGAACATAAATTTGGCTGTCATCGGCGTTAAAATGAAAAGAAATGCCATGTTTCTGGATAATATATCCCAGAGGTAGTAAATACAGGGAAAACAGAAGGGGGCCAAGTATAGAGCCCTGAGGTACTCCACATGTGAGAGGTGCTATAGAGGACTCCACAGAACCAAAACGCACACAAAAGCTTCTCTCTGTTAAATAGGGTCTAAACCACTGTAGGGCAGGACCCTGAATGTCCACCCAGTTCTCCAGACGAGACAGGAGTATGTGGTGGTCCACTGTGTCGAAGGCAGCGGTTAGGTCCAGCAGCATCAAAACTACACAGTGACCAGAGTCTGAATGTCATTGCAAACCTTCAGCAGTGCTGACTCAGTACTGTGTCGAGTTTTAAAACAGGATTGAAACAGTTCAAGAAGGTTGTGGTCGTTTACGTAAACTGTTAACTGGTTGTACACAATTTTCTCCAAGATCTTTGAAACAAAGGGCAGTTTTGAAATAGGCCTAAAATTGGACATGTCTGTGGAGTCAAGACCGGGTTTTTTAATCAGTGGTGTTACAACTGCCTTTTAAAACTTGCAGGTACCTGTCCACTTGCCAAGCTACCATTTATGATTCGGGACACAGAAGGAGCTACCGTGTGAAAAACCTCTTTAAAAAGACGAGGTGGGATGGGATCATTTGGAGATCCAGCAGACCGTGGTCCGTGATGGCTTTAAAAAAAAGGCAGGGTGACGAGCTCAAACTGACTGAAAACAGCAGAGCATGTGACAGAGATGGAGGGGTCACAAGAAGGAGGGCTAATGAGAGCTCTAATGTTTGCAACCTTGTTTTAGAGGTGGGCCACTTTATCCAAAGCAGAGTGATGTCAGCTGCAGTGAATGAACGAAACGTGCAGACGACTGATAAAACAGCTGCCCACAACTGATAACTCTTCACCTCGTGAGGAGGAGGAGGCACACAGCTGATTTACAAGTGATGCGTCTTGAAATAATTAGAATATTTTTGTGTAACAACTTTATTACAGATGAAAGTCATTGAGAAAAACATGTACTGTACACCCTAACTGATAAATACTTCATCAGTAAAAGCACAGAAAATCAGTGTACAGTATTAGTTTGTAAAAGTGTGTCTGCATGTTGCTTCTATTGAAATCATGCACATTTAATTTAACTTAACTTTAATCAACCAGGAAGACCTGGTCAAGAAGGCTGATACAAAATTAAATTACAAGAATATTATGTCCATCCATCCATCCATCCATTTTCTTCCGCTTATCCGGGGTCGGGTCGCGGGGGTAGCAGCCTAAGTAGGGAGGCCCAGACTTCCCTCTCCCCAGCCACTTGGAGCAGCTCCTCTGGGGGAATCCCAAGGCGTTCCCAGGCCAGCCGAGAAACATAGTCCCTCCAGCGTGTCCTGGGTCTTCCTCTGGGTCTCCTCCCGGTGGGACATGCCCGGAACACCTCACCAGGGAGGCGTCCAGGAGGCATCCTAACCAGATGCCCGAGCCACCTCAACTGGCTCCTCTCGATGTGGAGAAGCAGCGGCTCTACTCCGAGTCCCTCCCGGATGACTGAGCTTCTCACCCTATCTCTAAGGGAGAGTCCAGACACCCTGCGGAGAAAACTCATTTCAGCCGCTTGTATCCGAGATCTCGTTCTTTCGGTCATAACCCAGAGCTCATGACCATAGATGAGGGTAGGAACATAGATCGATCGGTAAATTGAGAGCTTTGCCTTTTGACTCAGCTCTCTCTTCACCACGACAGACCGGTACAGCGCCCGCTTCACTGCGGACGCTGCACCTATCCGCCTATCGATCTCACGCTCCAGTTTTCCCTCATTCGTGAACAAGACCCCGAGATACTTAAACTCCTCCACTTGGGGCAGGACCTCCTCCCCGACCTGGAGAAGGCATGCTACCCTTTTCCGGCTCAAGACCATGGCCTCGGATTTGGAGGAACTGATCCTCATCCCGGCCGCATCACATTCAGCTGCAAACCGCTCCAGCGAAAGCTGTAGATCACGAACTGATGAAGCCAATAGGACCACATCATCTGCAAAAAACAGAGAAGAGATTCTAAGGCCACCAAACCGGATCCTCTCAACACCTTGGCTGCGCCTAGAAATTCTGTCCATAAAAGTTATGAACAGAATCGGTGACAAAGGGCAACCTTGGCGGAGTCCAACTCTCACAGGAAACGAGCCCGACTTACTGCCAGCGATGCGGACCAAGCTCTGACACCGGTCGTACAGGGACCTAACAGCCCATATCAAAGGGCCTGGTACCCCATACTCCCGGAGTACCCCCCACAGAACCCCCCGAGGGACGCGGTCGAATGCCTTTTCCAAGTCCACAAAGCACATGTAAACTGGTTGGGCAAACTCCCACGCACCCTCCAGGACCCTGTTGAGGGTGTAGAGCTGGTCTAGTGTTCCACGACCAGGACGAAAACCACACTGCTCCTCCTGAATCCGAGGTTCGACTATCCGACGGACCCTCCTCTCCAGAACCCCTGAATAGACCTTACCAGGGAGGCTTAAGAGGCTTATGCATAGGCATAGCCTGTATAAATAAATAGGCATAGCCTGTAATAGGCATAGCCTGTATAAATAAAGGTTGAATGAATGAATGAAAAGAGTGTGATCCCCCTATAGTTCGAACACACCCTACGGTCCCCCTTTTTTGAATAGGGGAACCACCACCCCAGTCTGCCAATCCAAGGGAACTGCCCCCAATGTCCACGCGATATTGCAGAGTCGCGTAAGCCAACACAACCCCACAACATCCAGAGCCCTAAGGAACTCAGGACGAATCTCATCCACCCCCGGAGCCCTGCCACCGCGGAGCTTTTTAACCACCTCGGCGACCTCAGCACCAGAGATTGGAGAGCCCGACCCAAAGTCCCCAGGCTCCGCTTCCTCAGTGGAAGACGTGCCAGTAGGATTGAGGAGGTCTTCGAAGTATTCCGCCCACCGACTCACAACATCCCGAGTTGAGGTCAACAGCACGCCATCCCCACCATAAATGGTGTTGGTCGCGTACCGCTTTCCCCCCCTGAGACGCCGGATGGTGGACCAGAATCGCCTCGAAGCCGTACGGAAGTCATTCTCCATGGCCTCTCCGAACTCCTCCCACGCCCGAGTTTTTGCCTCAGCAACCACCCGAGCCGCATGCCGCTTGGACTGCCGGTACCTATCTGCTGCTTCCGGGGTCCCACAGGCCAAAAAGGCCCAATAGGACTCCTTCTTCAGCTTGACAGCATCCCTCACCGCTGGCGTCCACCACCGGGTTCGAGGATTGCCACCACGACAGGCACCAACAACCTTGCGGCCACAACTCCGATAAGCTACCTCGACAATAGAGGCGCGGAACATGGCCCACTCGGGCTCAATGTCCCCCGCCTCCCTCGGAACGTGTTCAAAGCTCTCCCGGAGGTGGGAGTTAAAGCTCCGTCTTACGGGAGACTCTGCCAGACGTTCCCAGCAGACCCTCACAATACGTTTGGGTCTGCCAGGTCTGACCGGCATCCTCCCCCACCATCGGAGCCAACTCACCACCAGGTAGTGGTCAGTTGACAGCTCCGCCCCTCTCTTCACCCGAGTGTCCAGGACATGCGGCCGCAGATCAGATGAGACAACAACAAAGTCGATCATCGAACTGCGACCTAGGGTGTCCTGGTGCCAAGAGCACATATGGACACCCTTATGCCTGAACATGGTGTTCGTTATGGACAATCCATGACGAGCACAGAAGTCCAACAACAGAACACCACTCGGGTTCAGATCAGGGGGGCCGTTCCTCCCAACCACACCCCTCCAGGTCTCACTGTCATTGCCCACGTGAGCGTTGAAGTCCCCCAGCAGAACAAGGGAGTCCCCAGGAGGCGCACCCTCCAATACCCCCTCCAAGGACTCCAAAAAGGGTGGGTAATCTGCGCTGCCGTTTGGCGCATAGGCACAAACAACAGTCAGAGCCCGTCCCCCCACACGTAGGCGAAGGGAGGCTACCCTCTCGTTCACCGGGGTGAACCCCAACGTACAGGCACCAAGATGGGGGGCAACAAGTATGCCCACTCCTGCTCGGCGCCTCTCACCAGGGGCAACTCCAGAGTGGAAGAGTGTCCAACCCCTCTCAAGGAAACTGGTTCCAGAGCCAGAGCCATGCGTTGAGGTGAGTCCGACTATTTCTAGCCGGAACCTCTCAACCTCACACACTAGCTCAGGCTCCTTCCCCACCAGAGAGGTGACATTCCATGTCCCAATGGCCAGCTTCNAAGAGTGTGATCCCCCTATAGTTGGAACACACCCTACGGTCCCCCTTTTTGAATAGGGGAACCACCACCCCAGTCTGCCAATCCAAGGGAACTGCCCCCGATGTCCACGCGATATTGCAGAGTCGCGTAAGCCAACACAACCCCACAACATCCAGAGCCCTAAGGAACTCAGGACGAATCTCATCCACCCCCGGAGCCCTGCCACCGCGGAGCTTTTTAACCACCTCGGCGACCTCAGCACCAGAGATTGGAGAGCCCGACCCAAAGTCCCCAGGCTCCGCTTCCTCAGTGGAAGACGTGCCAGTAGGATTGAGGAGGTCTTCGAAGTATTCCGCCCACCGACTCACAACATCCCGAGTTGAGGTCAACAGCACGCCATCCCCACCATAAATGGTGTTGGTCGCGTACCGCTTTCCCCCCCTGAGACGCCGGATGGTGGACCAGAATCGCCTCGAAGCCGTACGGAAGTCATTCTCCATGGCCTCTCCGAACTCCTCCCACGCCCGAGTTTTTGCCTCAGCAACCACCCGAGCCGCATGCCGCTTGGACTGCCGGTACCTATCTGCTGCTTCCGGGGTCCCACAGGCCAAAAAGGCCCAATAGGACTCCTTCTTCAGCTTGACAGCATCCCTCACCGCTGGCGTCCACCACCGGGTTCGAGGATTGCCACCACGACAGGCACCAACAACCTTGCGGCCACAACTCCGATAAGCTACCTCGACAATAGAGGCGCGGAACATGGCCCACTCGGGCTCAATGTCCCCCGCCTCCCTCGGAACGTGTTCAAAGCTCTCCCGGAGGTGGGAGTTAAAGCTCCGTCTTACGGGAGACTCTGCCAGACGTTCCCAGCAGACCCTCACAATACGTTTGGGTCTGCCAGGTCTGACCGGCATCCTCCCCCACCATCGGAGCCAACTCACCACCAGGTAGTGGTCAGTTGACAGCTCCGCCCCTCTCTTCACCCGAGTGTCCAGGACATGCGGCCGCAGATCAGATGAGACGACAACAAAGTCGATCATCGAACTGCGACCTAGGGTGTCCTGGTGCCAAGAGCACATATGGACACCCTTATGCCTGAACATGGTGTTCGTTATGGACAATCCATGACAAGCACAGAAGTCCAACAACAGAACACCACTCGGGTTCAGATCAGGGGGGCCGTTCCTCCCAACCACACCCCTCCAGGTCTCACTGTCATTGCCCACGTGAGCGTTGAAGTCCCCCAGCAGAACAAGGGAGTCCCCAGGAGGCGCACCCTCCAATACCCCCTCCAAGGACTCCAAAAAGGGTGGGTAATCTGCGCTGCCGTTCGGCGCATAGGCACAAACAACAGTCAGAGCCCGTCCCCCCACACGTAGGCGAAGGGAGGCTACCCTCTCGTTCACCGGGGTGAACCCCAACGTACAGGCACCAAGATGGGGGGCAACAAGTATGCCCACTCCTGCTCGGCGCCTCTCACCAGGGGCAACTCCAGAGTGGAAGAGTGTCCAACCCCTCTCAAGGAAACTGGTTCCAGAGCCAGAGCCATGCGTTGAGGTGAGTCCGACTATTTCTAGCCGGAACCTCTCAACCTCACACACTAGCTCAGGCTCCTTCCCCACCAGAGAGGTGACATTCCATGTCCCAATGGCCAGCTTCTGTAGCCGAGGATCAGACCGCCAGGGTCCCCGCCCTCGGCCACCACCCATTCCACAATGCACCCGACCCCTTTGGCCCCTCTCACAGGTGGTGAGCCCATGGGAAGGGGGACCCACGTCTCCTCTTCGGGCTGTGCCCGGCCGAGCTCCATGGGTAAAAGCCCGGCCACCAGGCGCTCGCCAACGTGCCCCTCCTCCGGGCCTGGCTCCAGAGTGGGGCCCCGGTGACCCGCGTCCGGGCGAGGGAACATTGTTTCCATTAATTGAACTCATCATAAGGGGTCTTTGGGCTGCGCTTTGTCTGGTCCCTCACCTAGGACCTGTCTGCCTTGGGTGACCCTACTAGGGGCATGAAGCCCCTGACAGCATAGCTCCTAGGATCATTGGGACACTCAAACCCCTCCACCACGGTAAGGTGGCAGCCCAGGGAGGGTGGCAGCCCAGGCCACATATATATTGTGTATATATATATAAAGGGTCAACATATTACAACATGGATAAAAAACATAAATCCAAAGGACAATTATTACGTCTGACTCTGGATAATTAAAAGAAATATAATCAATAATTTAAATCTTACAATATTTATATGTATATGTATCATATGTATCATAACATCACCTGCATCGAAACAAAGATAAATCAGTTTAATAACAAATATGCTTAAGCAGGAATGACTGTATCAAACAAAGGTAGTATAATGTTATTTATATCTTATCACACTTTGGTTTGATGAAGCCTGATTTATTTAAAACACAGGAGTGGATCAAAAAATTGGGGTGAAGTTTAAGAATCTGAATTTTAAATCTTATTCATGCAGAAATGTGATCAGTTATTGTAATTTCAATAAAAATGTCAACTTCCTGTTTTCCACATTAAGAGGCACAATCCTTGACCCAGATAAACAAAGTTTGATGTCATCCAGCTCTTTGAAAACACAGACAGGCTGTAAATGAGGGGATTAAACCTCACATTAAGGTTTGTAAAGAAGTAAACGTTGTAATGCTGACTTTCAGGCGCATCCAGCTGCAAACAGATGTGTGAGCCAATCTGTTGTCTGGATGGATCACACAGCATTGTGTCACAGCAGCGGTGTTTTTAAGAATAAACTAACAGTGTCTCTATATGTTACACATGGTAAAGCAAACACATGGGAGTTCATGTTAACAGTCAGTTTGCAACATTCATTCATTCATTCAACCTTTATTTATACAGGCTAGCCTCGTTGAGTCACGGGGACTCATTTACAAGAGGGACCTGTCTCACTCACACCAAACAACCATCCACTCTCACACTCACACCTAGGGTCAATTTAGAGTCACCAATCAGCCTAACAAGCATGTTTTTTGGTCTGTGGGAGGAAACCGGAGTACCCGGAGGAAACCCACGCATGCACGGGGAGAACATGCAAACTCCACCCAGAAAGGCCCCGGACCGGGATTTGAACCGGCAACCTTCTCGCTGAGAGGCAGCAGCTCTACCAGTTGTGCCACCGTGCTGCCCAATGTTAGCAGCTGTAAATTAGTTTTCCAGTAAACAGTCAATGTTAGCTGCTAACAAACCGTGTGAAGAACAAAGTAACAACTTACCGTTTCAGCAGCCTCTGTTCACTTCATGTTTCACTGAGAAACAACACGAGACAAACTACTGCAGTTTTCTTAACCTTCTTAGCTGTTGTGCTAACTAGTGCCTCAGCTGAAAACACAGGCTGTGTGTCTGGTTTCCCACGACAGTGAACACACCCGGAAGCCTCCTCAGCCGTCTCATAGATATCATATATACACTAGATACCGCATAGCTTGCGCCGGGGCAGGATTTAGGGCGGCCATCTTGAAGGCGTCCACCGCTCCACTCAGCCTTATATATTTGGCTGGCACAATAAAGTATCAGCGCATTTAATCAATCACAACACGCTGAATAGTAATGCAATTGTCACATGTTTAAATTTTAGGCATACAGCTATTAAAACTGCATGTATAGGAACGTATAGTTTAGCATATTTAAATAATTTTGGTGGAATACTGTACTTTAATATATGTTTAGCAAGATACAACCAAAGATGCAATTTATTCACACACACATTATGTATACATATTCAGATACTGTAATAATACATATATATTCAGATAAGCATATATATAACTATATAAATACATGCTGGTGAAGATTCTCAGTCCTCCAGGACATGATGAAATCAAAAAAGGCGTTCAATACAGGATCAACTGGACTTTATTAATAAAGTTTATTAATAAATTAATAAAGTCCAGTTGATCCTTGAACGCCTTTTTTGATTATATAAATACATACTACAGTATATATAAATATAACTATATACAGTAGGCTATATATATATATATATATATATATAAATATAACTATATATATATATATATATATATATATATATATATATATATATATATATATATATATATATATATATATTAGATATAGTATATATATAATATATATACACACACATATATATACATACACAGTACACACATATGTGTGTGTGTATGTTTATATGTACAGTATACAGTATACAGTATATATATCAGAGTCAGAGAGTCTTTATTGTCATTTGCACAGCATGTGGTACATGTGATGAAAACGAGATTATGTACACGGGGTCCCAGTTACATCCAACAACAAATGCAAGAGAAAAACAGTAATAACATCTAGAATTAACTAAGAGAATATGTATATACATATATACAATATATATACACACATATACAGTATATAAGATATACAGTACTGTATATATATATATATATATACATATATATACATATATATACTATATATATATATATGTGTGTGTGTGTATATATATTTGTATATATATATGTGTGTGTGTGTGTATAT
>JBBPBX010069853.1:0-18745 GCA_038048925.1 Garcialebias charrua
TATATATATATATATTTATAAATAGATAAATGTATATATATTTATAAATAGATAAATGTACAGTACTGTACAGTCACCAAGCACTTAGCCTATCCTAACACAGTTAAGGAGTGAGTTGAATTGTCTCCCTCCTCCCCAACAGGGCAGGCTCCATTCACATAAAGGGAGCTACTTTCACTTTATGTGAAAGGGAGACAATTCAACTCAAAGCAGGATCAAAGCAAATCACACCATGTTAATCAGTGTATGGTTCGTTCTTTGGTTTTTCCGTTTCAAAACAAAAACGGAATAACCAAACAAGCTTTGGTTATTCCGTTTTTTTTCCCCGTTTTAAAACGAAATTACAAAAGCGGTTTTTAAACGGTTTTTAAACGGTTTTTCTGTTTTTCCGTTTTTAAAACGAACTTAGAAAAACGGCAATTGCAAAAAAATAAAAAGGTGTACGTTTTGGTTTTTGCGTAAACCAAAACAAGCTTTTATTTTGTTATTCAACATGAGAGCTTATAGCCTGGTTAAAACCAGACCCTTGTCCTTCACTTCGCTTCACACTAGGGTCTGGACTTTCTCCATTTTAAAACGATTCTTGCTGGAGACGATGGCCTCTTTTAAGGAACAACACCATTGGCTATTTTGAACAGGGAAAGCATTCTGCTCCCTCCCCTCAGAGCCACCCCCCGTGCTCTGGTGAACTTGACTTACATCTGCTCCGCCCCCTGCAGCTTTTCTCTCGCTGCTGGCTGCCGCGCTACATATTGTGTTTATATGTTTAAAACGTTTTAATACAATAAAATAAAACCATGGATCGCTGGTCCAGCTCACCAGAAGACCAGAAAATCTAATGGGACTCGGGCAGCAACGTAAAACCCGAGTTTAATTCTCGTGACAACCTCAGCCATTTCCTTGTTCATTTCAGCGGAGGGAGAGAAGGAGGAGGAGGGAGCGATCACTTGACTTTTGGCCCAAAAAACAAAAGAAAACTCCAGATAAGGGATTAAGAAGGGGAAATTAATAAATTTGTGTCACATATAAAACAGTCCTGCATCGCTTTGCATCGCTTTGAATGAGAACATGCCGCTGCTCGCTGACTGCGCGCTGGCAGAGCCCTTTTATAGGGCTCTGCGCGCTGGGACAGGTGGGGGCGTGGGTTAGGGTCCAAAACTCCGCCCCTTCTGTTCTCTGATTGGTCCGGTCAAAAATCGGCCGGATAAATCGTTGTTAATGGGAGAAATCCCAGACTGTGCAGTGAAGGGAAATGAGAATTGAGCGGAGCTGTGCAGGAAGGCGAGGGCCAGGCTAGAGAGCTTATGGCGGAACCGGAAATGAATACTGAACTCCCGGCACATTAGTTCTTCAGTTACCAGTAGAAAACAAAAATGGTTTTTAAACGGTTTTTCTGTTTTTCCGTTTTTAAAACCTAAATCTGAAAAATGCAAAATCGAAATAATAGAAAATCAACAGCGTTTGATTTTTGCTTTGCGATCTAAATAAAAATAAAATACGCTTGTTGTTTTAATTTGTAGCAATACCGAAATGACGTACCGGAAGTCGCCAAAGAATAAATTTTACAGCGGAGAAATATGGCATAAAAACAAACCATTCCTAAACAATAGGCAATGGCTGCACTTGAACCATCCATCCATCCATCCATCCATCCATTTTCTTCCGCTTATCCGGGGTCGGGTCACGGGGGTAGCAGCCTAAGTAGGGAGGCCCAGACTTCCCTCTCCCCAGCCACTTGGAGCAGCTCCTCTGGGGGAATCCCAAGGCGTTCCCAGGCCAGCCGAGAAACATAGTCCCTCCAGCGTGTCCTGGGTCTTCCTCTGGGTCTCCTCCCGGTGGGACATGCCCGGAACACCTCACCAGGGAGGCGTCCAGGAGGCATCCTAACCAGATGCCCGAGCCACCTCAACTGGCTCCTCTCGATGTGGAGAAGCAGCGGCTCTACTCCGAGTCCCTCCCGGATGACTGAGCTTCTCACCCTATCTCTAAGGGAGAGTCCAGACACCCTGCGGAGAAAACTCATTTCAGCCGCTTGTATCCGAGATCTTGTTCTTTCGGTCATAACCCAAAGCTCATGACCATAGATGAGGGTGGGAACGTAGATCGATCGGTAAATTGAGAGCTTTGCCTTTTGACTCAGCTCTCTCTTCACCACGACAGACCGGTACAGCGCCCGCTTCACTGCGGACGCTGCACCTATCCGCCTATCGATCTCACGCTCCAGTTTTCCCTCATTCGTGAACAAGATCCCGAGATACTTAAACTCCTCCACTTGGGGCAGGACCTCCTCCCCGACCCGGAGAGGGCATGCTACCCTTTTCCGGCTCAAGACCATGGCCTCGGATTTGGAGGAACTGATCCTCATCCCGGCCGATCACACTCGGCTGCAAACCGCTCCAGTGAAAGCTGTAGATCACGAACTGATGAAGCCAATAGGACCACATCATCTGCAAAAAACAGAGAAGCGATTCTAAGGCCACCAAAACGGATCCCCTCAACACCTTGGCTGCGCCTAGAAATTCTGTCCATAAAAGTTATGAACAGAATCGGTGACAAAGGGCAACCTTGGCGGAGTCCAACTCTCACCGGAAACGAGCCTGACTTACTGCCGGCAATGCGGACCAAGCTCTGACACCGGTCGTACAGGGACCTAACAGCCCTTATCAAAGGGCCTGGTACCCCATACTCCCGGAGTACCCCCCACAGAACCCCCCGAGGGATGCGGTCGAATGCCTTCTCCAAGTCCACAAAGCACATGTAAACTGGTTGGGCAAACTCCCACGCACCCTCCAGGACCCTGTTGAGGGTGTAGAGCTGGTCCAGTGTTCCACGACCAGGACGAAAACCACACTGCTCCTCCTGAATCCGAGGTTCGACTATCCGACGGACCCTCCTCTCCAGAACCCCTGAATAGACCTTACCAGGGAGGCTTAAGAGTGTGATCCCCCTATAGTTGGAACACACCCTACGGTCCCCCTTTTTGAATAGGGGAACCACCACCCCAGTCTGCCAATCCAAGGGAACTGCCCCCGATGTCCACGCGATATTGCAGAGTCGCGTAAGCCAACACAACCCTACAACATCCAGAGCCCTAAGGAACTCCGGGCGAATCTCATCCACCCCTGGAGCCTTGCCACCGCAGAGCTTTTTAACCACCTCGGCGACCTCAGCACCAGAGATTGGAGAGCCCGACCCAAAGTCCCCAGGCTCCGCTTCCTCAGTGGAAGACATGCCAGTAGGATTGAGGAGGTCTTCGAAGTACTTTGTCCACCGACTCACAACATCCAGAGTTATGGTCAGCAGCACGCCACCCCCACTATAAATGGTGTTGGTCGCGTACCGCTTTCCCCCCTCTAGGTGCCAGATGGTGGACCAGAATCGCCTCGAAGCCGTACGGAAGTCATTCTCCATGGCCTCTCCGAACTCATCCCACGCCCGAGTTTTTGCCTCAGCAACCACCCGGGCTGCATGCCGCTTGGACTGCCGGTACCTATCAGCTGCTTCCGGGGTCCCACAGGCCAAAAAGGCCCAATAGGACTCCTTCTTCAGCCTGACAGCATCCCTCACCGCCGGTGTCCACCACCGGGTTCGAGGGTTGCCACCACGACAGGCACCAACAACCTTGCGGCCACAGCTCTGATAAGCTGCCTCGACAATAGAGGCGCGGAACATGGCCCACTCGGACTCAATGTCCCCCGACTCCCTCGGAACGTGTTCAAAGCTCTCCCGGAGGTGGGAGTTAAAGCTCCATCTTACGGGAGACTCTGCCAGACGTTCCCAGCAGACCCTCACAATATGTTTGGGTCTGCCAGGTCTGACCGGCATCCTCTTCCACCATCAGAGCCAACTCACCACCAGGTAGTGGTCAGTTGACAGCTCCGCCCCTCTCTTCACCCGAGTGTCCAAGACATGCTGCCACAGATTAGATGAGACGAGAACAAAGTCGATCATCGAACTGCGACCTAGGGTGTCCTGATTCCAAGAGCACATATGGACACCTTTATGCTTGAACATGGTGTTCGTTATGGACAATCCATGACGAGCACAGAAGTCCAATAACAGAACACCACTCGGGTTCAGATCAGGGGGGCGTTCCTCCCAACTACACCCCTCCAGGTCTCATTGTCATTGCCCACGTGAGCGTTGAAGTCCCCCAGTAGAACAAGGGAGTCCCTAGGAGGCGCACTCTCCAATATCCCCTCCAAGACTCCAAAAAGTGTGGGTAGTCTGAGCTGCCATTCGGCGCATAGGCACAAACAACAGTCAGAGCCCGTCCCACTACGCGTAGGCGGAGGGAGGCTACCCTCTCGTTCACCGGGGTGAACCTCAACGTACAGGCACCAAGATGGAAGGCAACAAGTATGCCCACTCCTGCTCGACGCCTCTCACCAGGGGCAACTCCAGAGTGGAAGAGTGTCCAACCCCTCTCAAGGAAACTGGTTCCAGAGCCAGAGCCATGCGTTGAGGTGAGTCCGACTATTTCTAGCCGGAACCTCTCAACCTCACACACTAGCTCAGGCTCCTTCCCCACCAGAGAGGTGACATTCCATGTCCCAATGGCCAGCTTCTGTAGCCGAGGATCAGACCGCCAGGGTCCCCGCCCTCGGCCACCACCCATCTCACATTGCACCCGACCCCTTTGGCCCCTCCCACAGGTGGTGAGCCCATGGGAAGGGGGACCCACGTCTCCTCTTCGGGCTGTGCCCGGCCGGGCTCCATGGGTAAAAGCCCGGCCACCAGGCGCTCGCCAGCATGCCCCACCTCCGGGCCTGGCTCCAGAGTGGGGCCCCGGTGACCCGCGTCCGGGCGAGGGAAAACTTAGTCCATTTATTTCACTCATCATAGGGGTCTTTGGGCTGTACTTTGTCTGGTCCCTGACCTAAGACCTGTCTGCCTTGGGTGACCCTACTTGGGGCATGAAGCCCCTGACAACATAGCTCCTAGGATCATTGGGGCACTCAAACCCCTCCACCATGGTAAGGTGGCAGCCCAGGGAGAGGTGGAGGTCTCACTGAGATAAATAGATAAGTGTACAGTACTTTACAGTCACCAAGCACTTAGCCTATCCTAACACAGTTAAGGAGTGAGTTGAATTGTCTCCCTCCTCCCCAACAGGCTCCATTCACATAAAGGGAGCTACTTTCACTTTATGTGAAAGGGAGACAATTCAACTCAAAGCAGGATCAAAGCAAATCACACCATGTTAATCCGTGTATGGTTTGTTCTTTGGTTTTTCCGTTTCAAAACAAAAATGGCATAACCAAACAAGCTTTGGTTATTCCGGTTTTTCGTTTTAAAACAAAATTCCAAAAATGGTTTTTAAACAGTTTTTCTCTTTTTCCATTTTTAAAACGAAATTAGAAAAACGGCAATTGCAAAAATAAAAAAAAGGTGTACGTTTTGGTTTTTGCATAAACCAAAACAAGCTTTTATTTTGTTATTCAACACGAGAGCTTATGGCGGAACCGGAAATGAATACTGAACTCCCGGCACATTAGTTCTTCAGTTACCAGTAGAAAACAAAAATGGTTTTTAAACGGTTTTTCTGTTTTTACGTTTTTAAAACCTAAATCTGAAAAATGCAAAATCGAAATAATAGAAAATCAACAGCGTTTGATTTTTGCTTTGCAATCTAAAAAATAAAATACGCTTGTTGTTTTAGTTTGTAGCAATACCGGAAATGACATACCGGAAGTCGCCAAAGAATAAATTTTACAGTGGAGAAAGACGGCATAAAAACAAACCATTCCTAAATAATAGGCAATGGCTGCACTTGAACCATTTTCTGAATAAATTATCAAACTTTTTGAGAGAGGAAAATCACACTCTGAAATCAGTAATGTTTTGCGTCGCCATGTCGCTCCACATTACTCGGTAATGAGAGTCCAAAGGTTCTGTATGGAGCAGAACTTGCAAAGACACAACGTGTCGGACGCCGATTTGGAACGTGCTGTACTTTCTTCAATTTACCAAGTAGGTATCAAAGTTTATGGACAATATACTGTGATAAAATGAGCGAAACTTGTAAATACAAGCCAGCTGACGTTAGCTTTCTCTAGGCATTGTGTATACATGGT
This sequence comes from Garcialebias charrua, assembly GCA_038048925.1. Lineage (NCBI taxonomy): Eukaryota > Metazoa > Chordata > Actinopteri > Cyprinodontiformes > Rivulidae > Garcialebias > Garcialebias charrua. Next base: position 6,078 of record JBBPBX010069853.1, read on the forward strand.
GTATTACAGTAATGGACCAGCAAGGGTCCTCTTGCAAGCCAAAACAATAAAATAATGAGAAAGTGAGACATAATTATTAACAATGTACTGTGCATTTATCTCGTACCTATAGGCTCTTTGCACGTCAACTTCCGTGTTCCGGTAAACGCGGATCGCTCACTTCCGGTCTATTGAACATGGCGTTTTATTCAAGGTGTTCGTGTTTGCAGGGCTTGCCCAAGCTGACGATTAACGATGTCCATCACATTTGTAAGTCCTCATCCAAAGCTCCAACGAGTAAATTAAAGAAAGGCTTTAAGATGTATGCATCGTCTTACATCCAAAAACACGAAGGTGAGTCTTACTTTGCTTCTATTTTGTGGCTAACGTTAGCTTTAGCTAACGCTAGTAGGCATTTTTACCTGTGATTTTTAGTATAAAAATGTACCAATAAAGTATCTGAACATTCTCAGTCATTCAATCGGACAATGTTTAACCTAATATTTTCTATTTGTGTTCAAGTATATATTGCTTTTTTGTTGTTGATAGTGTCAAACAGAACCCAGGTAACAGGAGAAGTTGTGGTTCTTTTTGCTTCAGATCCATGAAGAAACACGACAAACCTCATCGTTTAAAAGTAGGGTAGCACTGGTAATTTGTCAGAGTTCGAGTTCAGCTGACTGTTCTGGTTCAAATTTATTATATGGCCATGTTCCATGGGTTCCGTGTTATTTTATTTATTTATTTTTTGCATGCATTTTGTTAAGAGCTCAAATGGGACCGTGTTTACAGCCCCCTCCTCATTTTATCATGACATTTTTTTTCATCATAACATTAAAAGCAAGACTAGTTCCACATGTTTTGTTTTAATGTTGAATGTGAAGCAGTTTGTAATCTTTATATCTTGAAAGCTGATATATAAAGTTTCATTTACTAAACTACTTTAGATGTGAAACATTCCTAAAAAGATGAGAGCACCTCTCCTAATGTACAGTCAAATTCAACGAATGTAGTATTCACAAAAGTTCATTAATTTCAATAGCTTAATTTACTAAATATTTTTTTAATTTCATTTATTTTGTAATAAAAATGACTGAGGTTTTCAAGTCTTTATTTCTGTTGATGATTTTGCTTGCAGCTGTGAAAACACAACATCTAAGATTAGAATATCACATAGGATTTGTAATATCCTGTCACGTACATATACGTGCTTACGTTAGAATGTACAGGTAGTCCCCGATTTACGAGCGAGATCCGTCACAACGAGGCGCTCGTAAACCGGAAATCTCGTAATTTGGAACGGCCGCCATTTCGCTCGTAAATCCGGAAATCCGCTCGTAAATTGGAACGGTTTTCGCTAGCGCACCTAAAAACACTCTATTTTCATCTAAAAACTACTTTTGAGTGCATAAAAATGATCGGAAACGTGTGTTTATATGCTTAACTTGCTAACTGAAGTGAAAAAACACATGAAAACTCAGTATTTTTTTCGTTTTTTCCAAAAATGTGCAGCTCGTAAGTCTGGAACCTCGCAGATCAGAGCGCTCGTAAATCGGGGACTACCTGTACGTGATGACGTAGTTACGTAGTTGACGTAACGTTACGTTAGTTACTACGTTAGTTACTGTTGTTGTTGTACCGACCAGATGAATGGCGGACATCTTGAATAAAGGCTCGCAGTGAACCAGACCTAATCTCCTACCATCCTTCGATCCTGTCGGTAATCGTGCACATTAAAGATAGCTGTATCAAAGATGGACAGCTGATCTTTTACATGGTGTCAGAAGTTTGTGGATAATCGAGAAGAATCCCGAACGTTTTGCCCATCGACCTGACGACGGAAGATGGACAGCTCAGGTGTACCGATACCGCACATGGACTGGGACGCGACGAACTTACCGGACGCGTGGAGAAGATTTCGACAACACGTCGAACTGATGTTCACCGGGCCATACAAAAACAAGCCTCAAGAAGACAAATGCAGCTACCTGCTCCTGTGGATTGGAGAGAAAGGTAGAGACATCTTCAACACATGGGACCTCACCGCAGACCAAAGAAAGGTACTGAAAACCTACTTTGATAATTTCGAGGCACACGTAACGCCGAAAGCTAATCCAATCTACGCACGTTACAAGTTTTTCGAGAGGATTCAGGGAGAAACTGAAAGCTTCGATAACTTTGTGACAGAGCTTAAACTTTTGGCGAAAGACTGTAATTTCCCGAACAATGACGAGATGATAAGGGACAGAATTGTGTTTGCTACTAATTCACCGAGAGTGCGTGAAATGCTACTTTGTCAAGGTCCAGATTTAACGCTAGAAAAAGCGATCGACGTTGCCAGGTCGTTCGAGTTATCACGACAGCAACTACAGACTATGACAAACGCCGCATTTAGCATGCCAGCACAGTCCGTGCACGTGGTTGGCAAAAGCCGCAGCATGCTAACGCACCACAGTAGCAAGGCAACAGGCCGCAGCAACGAAGGCGCTGCTCAAAGCAAAAATATGTGCAGAGCATGTGGGAGAGGACACAGCCGCACAGAAGAATGTCCCGCAAGAGGACGCCAGTGCAATAAATGCAAGAAATTTAATCATTTCGCCAACGTGTGCAGGACGCAAGCACCACAGCGCAGACAAAGCTTTGCACCCAGAAGAGTGCATCACGTCGCAGACAGCCATGAACAGCCACAAGAGGAGCTGTTTATCGACACAATCACTACAAAGCATGAGAATACTAACAAAGAACAAGCTTATGCAGAGCTGGAAGTTGGAGAAAAAAGACAAAAACTCAGCTTCAAAGTGGACACTGGGGCACAGGCAAACATAATACCAGCAGGAACATTTCATCAAATGTTTGGTAGTATGCCATTAAACCCCACAACTAGTAAACTCACAGCATATGGAGGTCAAACACTAAAAACAGAGGGTTCGTGCAGACTGTCGTGCAGCTACAAAAACACATCTGTTTGGCTGGAATTTGACATAGTCTGTGCCAACGCACCTCCTGTTTTGGGCATGAGAGCATGTTTGGACTTAAATATAGTCAAACTAGTACACACTGTTGGTGTGCAGCTCAAAGAAAACACAGACATTTATGAGGAATTTGCTGACGTGTTTCAAGGGATTGGTCTGTTTCCAGGAGAATGCCAGATCGAGCTAAAACCCTCAGCATCGCCCGTGGTGTGCCCTCCACGACGCATACCTTTTGCCCTCCGTGACCGCCTAAAGGCTGAATTGGACGAGATGGAGAAAAACGACATCATACAGAGAGTCACAGAACCAACTGAATGGGTGAACGCTCTCGTCGTCGTAGAAAAACCTAAGACTAAAAAGCTGAGAGTCTGTCTGGATCCACGTCCACTAAACAAAGCGATCCAGAGACCACACTACCCACTACCGACCTTGGACGACGTAACACCAAAACTGGCTGGAGCAAAGTATTTCAGCGTGTTGGACGCCAGGTCAGGATACTGGACAATTAAACTCAACGAGGAATCATCGATGTTGACCACTTTCAACACAATTTATGGCAGGTACCGTTTCAACAGGCTGCCATTTGGGATCATCTCAGCGCAAGACGAGTTCCAGAGAAGAGTGGATGAAGCCTACGAGGGACTGCCAGGCGTGGCTACCATCGTGGATGACATTTTAGTGTACGGAAGCACTAAACAAGAGCACGACGCAAACCTACACTCAGTTTTGGAGAGGACCCGCCAAAAGGGTATAAAACTGAACAAAGACAAAAGCGTAATTTGTGTACCCGAAGTCAACTATTTTGGACACACGTTGACCTGTGATGGTATTCGTCCAGACCCTAACAAGATTGAGGCCATCAGAGACATGCCACCGCCTCAAAACAAGTCTGAACTGGAAACCATACTGGGCATGGTCACCTACCTCGCAAAGTTTGCACCACGACTGTCAGAAGTGACTGCGCCGCTCCGAGAACTCCTGAAAGAAAAGAACGAGTTCGTATGGGACACAAACCAAGAAGCCGCTTTCAAGTGTGTGAAAGATCTACTCACAACAGAACCAGGTCCAGTACTCCAGTACTTTGACCACAAAAAGGAAGTAAAGCTGCAAGTGGATGCTTCAAAGTACGGGCTAGGTGCCGTATTGCTACAAGATGAAAAACCAGTAGCCTACGCATCTAAAACCCTCAACGAGACTGAGGTAAACTATGCACAGATTGAGAAAGAACTCTTTGCAGTACTCTTTGGCTGTAAACGTTTTCACCAATACCTGTACGGACGTCAGGTAATCGTTGAGTCAGACCACAAACCACTGGAGTCAATTATGCGAAAACCCCTCGCAGCTGCTCCTCCAAGACTTCAACGAATGATCATACAGCTACAGAGATACGACATCATCATCGTACACAAACCAGGCAAGCACATACCCGTCGCAGACACGTTATCCAGAAAACCCACTGCACGCCACGATCCTTCATTAAGTGAAGGTATGGACTTCCAAGTGCACACTGTGATGGACAATGCACCTGTGAGCGACCGCAAAATTATGGAAATCAGAGACGCTACAGCAAGAGATGAACAACTCATACTCCTAAAGAGAATTATCCAGTCGGGTTGGCCAGAATCAGCCAAGAAATGCCCACAAGCTGTTTCAGAATACTGGAACATTAGGCATGAGCTCTCAGAGGCTAATGGTATTCTTCTAAAAGGGGAGAAAATCGTTATTCCAAATGTGTTAAGAACTGAAATGTTGTCACGCATACACGCAGGACATTTGGGAATGGACAAATGTAAACAGAGAGCTAGAGATATATTGTTTTGGCCAGGTATGGGAAAACAAATAGAGACACTAGTTGGGTCATGCAGCATCTGTTTGGAGCACAGAAGCTCACTCCCAAAAGAACCAATGGTTTCTCACCCGATACCAGACCAACCTTGGCAAGCTGTAGCGACAGACCTGTTCAAATGGAACAACAACGACTACATCGTCACCGTAGACTACTACAGCAGGTACTTTGATGTGGAAAAAATTCCCAACCTCACATCATCAGTGGTTATTCAAAAACTAAAAGCCACATTCGCCAGATTTGGAATTCCACAGACTGTAGTAAGTGACAATGGACCCTGTTACAGCTCACAAGAATTCAGAAATTTCGCCAAAGCATGGGACTTTGAACACATAACAAGCAGCCCCATGTACCCACAGAGCAACGGGTTGGCAGAAAGAACTGTGAGAACTGTCAAGGCTCTCATGGAGAAAGCACACATGAAGAGAACAGACCCCTACCTCAGCCTGTTAGAATACAGGAACACTCCGGTTGATGGATTCAAATCACCAGCACAACTGCTGATGAGCAGGAGGCTTCGCTCAATCCTTCCATCCACGAAAGAACAACTACAACCTGAATTAACTCGCCAGAGCGACATTCGCCGCAGAAGACAGAGATGTCAAAAGCGACAAAAGTGGTGCTATGACAGAACTGCCAAACCACTGCCAGCGCTGCCACCGGGATCTGCTGTCCGTTTTCAACTGCCAGATGTTACCTGGAAGCCAGCAACTCATCGGACCAGCAAAGACTAATCGCTCGTACCACATCAAGACGGAAGATGGTTCTGAAATCAGAAGGAACAGACGGCATCTGATTCCAACTCCTGATGTCACCACACCAGATTATCCAGAACCAGAACCACCAAACATTGCACAACAAACAGGCATGGACAGTGAAGAAAGTTCAGAGTACACACCTCTGATACAAACCCGATCAGGTCGAGTGGTGAGACCCAGAAACGTTTTGGATTTGTAAAAAAAAAAAAAAAAAAAAAAAATGCTTGTGAAATGTATGTTCAAGAATTTGTGAAAAAAAAATGCTTGTAAAATGTATGGTCAAAATTTTGCATTTACAGCAGGTGTTGTGTTAAATGTCATGCGTAGATATTTGTACTAGTTATAGATCGTTTACTAGAAGTGGTTCTGATTAGTATGTGTTATAGAAGGACATTTAGTTTATTTAAAAAAAAAGGGAGATGTAATATCCTGTCACGTACATATACGTGCTTACGTTAGAATGTACGTGATGACGTAGTTACGTAGTTGACGCAAAGTTACGTTAGTTTCACTGTTGTTGTACCGACCAGATGAATGGCGGACATGTTGAATAAAGGCTCGCAGTGAACTAGACCTAATCTCCTACCATCCTTCGATCCTGTCGGTAATCGTGCACATTAAAGATAGCTGTATCAAAGATGGACAGCTGATCTTTTACAATTTCTACAGCTATTTAATGAAAGTAAACTGGTTTTCCTTTCAGAAATTATGTGGCAATGAAAAGAAACCATCCAAAACAAAACTATTTGTCTCACTTTGAGGTCAAACAGTCACAGAGTAAAAATGTTTTATTTGTTTATCTCAGTTTTCAATCAGAGGTGCTGAAAATATAAAACCAGATGTAGTTTCCATGCTTGTGTTTGTAGAGTGTTTAGTATTTTTTATTTTTTAAATGTTTTTAACCACTGGCTTTGTGTTACTTTCTGGTTTGAGTGAATGCATGTGGTTTCTTTGAGAAAGTTTTCTTAGTTCATTTAATGGTCAGGAAACGTGCACATGCACCCTATAAATACCACGTCATGTTTTATACATGAGGAAGTCTAACATCTAATCAGCTCAGCCATTAGCCACTTTTCCAGAGTTGTTAGTCACGGTGACGGTGACTTTGTGGCTGCAGAGGAAGCAGGCCGAGTGCAACAAATTGGCTGAGCGCCCACGCACTGCCCTCATGACTCCACCGCAACGCTGCCAGGAGGCATTAAGAACAGGCGCTTGGAGGAGGTGGGCTTGATGTTTCAATGAACTTTACTCTGGAGAGGAGATGTGTTCATTTTGAGGGAGCCAGAGTTCTGTCACTTCCCTTTGTCCATCCTTGCGTTATTTTCAGACGATCAGCTTCTGCATGTGGGGTTTAAAAGAGGTTGTAGGAGAAAAATCAGCTTTTCACTTGGAGTGAAGAGGGAAGAAGAAAATATGAACACAGAGGCTGTGCACTGTGTACTGGTCCAACTGTCAAGCACTAATTCTGCATCAAATCACTTGGAACAAGAGGGCCTGTCGCCTGAGACTGTTTAGTTTGACAAAAAGGCTTTTTATTTACATGTGTATAATGTAGATCATCCCTGCCTTTAAATAAAATAATTTCATGGGTTAAAAAAAAAAAGTAAACTGAAGTACTGGACTTTTAGGGAGGGCAGTCAAAAAACTGAAAGTTATGCACCATAACTCATGTTCCCTGAAGGAAGGGAACGAGGTGCAACATACTTGCTATGGGAATTGCGCCCCCGCGCGATTACCTGAAGGAATATACTCACGCCTTTACGGCAGGGGCGTCACCGCCGCACCAGAGGCCCCGCCCTCTGGGTATTTAGGCGGTGAGCGCCCCTCCATCTTCCTCAACAATTGCACTTCACCGAGCTTCCAGCATTGAAAAGGGCCAGTTATGTTGCACCTCGTTCCCTTCCTTCAGGGAACATGAGTTATGGTGCATAACTTTCAGTTCCCTTTCAGTCATGTTCTCTCGGTGCAACATACTTGCTATGGGAACGTAATCCATTCACGCCCTTGAAATGCTCGGCAAAGTGTATGTGAGAGCATCCGTCTTAACGGGCGGCCGTGGCGTAGTGGTAATGGCAGTCGTCCCCCGATCGGAAGGTTGGCGGTTCGAATCCCGGTTCCCCACACCATGTGTCGTTGTGTCCTTGGGCAAGACACTTAACCCCAAGTTGCTCCCGGTAGGACTGGAAAGCACCTTGCATGGTAGTCTGCCACTACCGGTGTATGAATGTGTGTAGCATTCAATGTGTGTAGCACTTTGAGATTTTCACTAATGAAAAGTGCGTTATAAATTGAATTCATTTTTATTATTATTATTATTATTATTATTATTATTATTAAAGACAGGCATCTCCCAGCTGCTTTCTCTAGAAAGCATATGCTAAGAGGAGAAAAAATGCCACATGAAAACAACAATACTGTACAGTGTTTCCACTGGGCATAAATATGGCAAATGGAGGTAAAAAACCCAAGCCAGGCACACGGTAACCTCACAGGCCCCTGTAAACCCTCTGAGAGGTTTTTTTTTGGGACAAAGCAACCAAAGCCCTAGGCTCTCAGCCAGACCCCTTCAAAGGCCAGGCTGAAAGTTGCCACAACTCCGGACGCGGGTGAAGGAGTTGACCATGCGCCTGAGTCAGAAGGTCCCTATGAGAAGGCAAATGCCATGGTATCCCAGATAGCATTGAAATCAGCTCTGGAAACCATGTTTTCTGCGGCCAGTTGGGGGCTATAAGGATCAAAGAAAGAGCTCCCTTACGTACCCGTTCCAATAATGCCCCGATCAGAGGGACAGGTGGAAACGCATAGTAAAGTACCCCTGCTGGCCAGCCATGTGCCAGAGCATCCATACCCAATAAGGGGCATCCGCTTCCCTCAAGGAGAAGTAGAGGTCACAGTGTGAGCTAGCCCTGCAGGCGAACAGGTCCACAGAGGCCCTGCCGAATCGTGACCATACCTGTTCCACAATCCGTGGGTTCAGGCTCCATTCTGACGTTACCAGAGGGCTTCTTGAGAGGGCATCTGCTCCGTAATTTAGTTCACCAGGGACATGAGTCGCTCTGAGCGACAGGAGCATCTTTTGTGCCAGATGGAGGAGGGCCCGGGACCTCGTCCCTCCCTCTCTTTTGATAAAGGACACTGTGGTCCTGTTATCTGATTTTACTAGGATGTGTTGTCCAGCAATCAAACCTTTGTGGAAGAAGAATTTCAATGACAGGAATACGGCTAACAATTCCAGGAAGTTGATGTGTAATCTTGCTTCCTGTTCACTCCAAAGGCCGCGGGCATTCTGATTCCTACAGATTGCCCCCCATCCTGTTTTTGAGGCATCCGTTGTGATGACCACACGAGATGACACCCTTCCTAGTGAGACCCCATCCGTGAAAACGGACACGTTTCTCCAAGGTTCCAGAGCCTCCAGGCACTCTGAATTTATCCTAACCCTCCCCGTTTGTTTAGGTAGGTTAGGCTGTATCCGTTGGTTCAGCCACAGCTGCATGGGCCGCATTTTCAGTAATGCGTGTGGTACACATGGAATGGCCACTGCCAAGAGGCCTAAAAGGCATTAGCATGTTTTAACAGGGACTCGATGGTTCAATTTAAATTTGCTCAGGCAAGAGCGGATGGAGGAAGCCCGTTCCTTTGAGAGCCATGCTCTGTATTGGATGGTGTTGATCTGTACTCCCAGAAATATGGTAACCCGTGACGGAGTTAAATTGCTCTTTTGCAGGTTTATAACAAACCCAAGAGACCTTAAGTGAGAAATCACCTTGTAAGAGTGTAACTGGGCCTGCTTCGTGCTTTCAGTGAGAATCAGCAGATCATCCAGGTAGTTCATGACCCTGAGTCCTTGATTCCTGAGAGGGGTCAGGGCTACGTCCAGACATTTTGTAAATGTGCGTGGAACAGTCTTTAAACCAAAGGGTAAAGCTTTGAATTCATAAGCGATTCCCTCAAAAGCAAAGCGGAGGAATTTTCTGTGTTTCCTCCAAACGCCTATATGGAAATAGGCATCTTTTAAGTCTACATGCGTAGTCTCCAGATCTCACAGACTGGAGAACTTGTCGCAGTGTAAGCATCTTGAACTTAAATGTTTTAATCCTTTTGTTGAGAGTCCTGAGATCCAGAATTGGTCTCAGAGAACAATCCTTTTTGGGCACCAGGAAGTACATGCTCTAGTGGCCGGAGAGCAGCTTGTGCCCAGAGACCACACTAATCACTCCTTTCTGCAGCATGGTCAAAACTTCCTCCCTCAGCACGTGTGCGCGTGCTGGGTTGATCTTAGTTTGCAGCACCCCTGTGAAGTGGGACGGTCTCTTAGAGAATTGCAATTTGAGTCCGTGACGAATTGTTGTCATGAGTCATGACCCAATCATTTGGTAGGCACGCCTCCCAGGCCTGCGCATGTGCACTGAGTCTGGACGGCATGTTGTGTTGCAACCCGTCACGTTTGAGAGCCAGAGGGGTGACCTTTGACCCCTCTTGCCCTCCTCCGGACAGGCTTGTCGGTCCGACAGGAGATACCACAAGATCTAGCTCACGTGTCTCGCTGCGGTTCGTAGATAGACCCCATGGTTGGTTTATAAAAATGGGACTCGAGTCAAGAACCAGGGCGGTCTGTGCTTTAGTACTTTTATTTTTATATATGTTTGAAACAGTGTTTATTTTGTTTACACAAGTGTATAGTGTTTATTTTGTTTCTTCCAAGATGGCACCCATTTGCATGGCTGCGTATCCACCTCTCCTGTGGGTGTTTGGAGTTTTCGTGTTTTGTACGTTTTTGATTGGAGACATAAATACACTGCTGGTTTATGATCAGAAGCAGCTTCTGGATCTACGATTTGCTGCAGCGGATGTCGCTGATTTGGGCCGGTATGAGCGTACCTCGGGGAGACCTCCTCTGCCCCCGTTGCTCGGAGACGAGCTGCCCGCTTACCTCCGCTGCTCTCCTCACCTGCCTGCATGGAGAAATTGATCGACACGGAGGAGGAAACGCGGCTCTCGCGCTGGCCGGCTGGTTAAGCTCAGAGCCCGGCGTTCTGCTTCGCTGTCTTCACCTGGTGGTCTGGAATCCCTTCGCCAGCTTCCCGTGTGCACGGACCAGGAAATCAATGGGGATCTGCGGCCGCAGCAGCTCATTGTTGGAAGCGAGCTATGGACGCACGCTCTCCTACCTGCTGCTGGTTCATCAGCTGCTGGCTCATCAGCTGCTAGCTCGGATAACATCAAGATCTGTGTTGTCAACGCCCGATCTGTTTGCAATAAAACGTTCATCCTCAGGGATTACTTTGAAGATCACAAGTTGGACTTTTTCTGCATCACAGAGTCGTGGATGTCGCCGGGTGAGTCCAGCGCGTTGACGGAAATAATACCACCAAACTGTTTGTTTTTTAACGACCCACAACCATCAGGTCGTGGTGGTGGATTATTAACAATATTCAAATCATCTTTTAACTGTAAACAACTGCCCATCCCAGTCTCCTGCTCCAGTTTTGAGCTGACTGTTTTTGAACTAGGCCATTCACCTGTGACTTTATGTGCTCTGGTCTACCGGCCACCTCGTTCTAGGAACTTCATCAGCGAGTTTTCTGATTTCCTGGCTGTAATTACAGCTAAATATTCCCAGGTGGTCATTTTTGGCGATTTCAACTTGCACGTGTGTTGTCATGAGAAGCCCATGGTTAAGGACTTTTTAGAGTTATTGGACTCATTTAATTTAACACAACACGTGAACTCTCCCACGCAACAGCGTGGATATATTCTGGATCTTGTTTTAACTTGTGACGTGACTGTTTCAAACCTTGAAATAGGAGACAATATATTCTCAGACCATATGCCAGTCAAGTTTCAGTTCACCCTCCCCCATGTAACCCCTAAAACATGCATTTCTGCACGTAAAGGCAGGAATGTTAACCATTTAACTGCCGCATGTTTCATTGAGGTTTACAACAATGACATGTTAATTCAGCCCCCATTGTTCCTCTCCAGCACTGAGGAGCTGACAAACCAGTTTGACTCTGTTTGTTTAAAGGCTCTGGATCAAGTAGCTCCTATTAAATCTAGGAGACCAAAACTCAGGGCAGAACCGTGGCTGAATGACACGACCAGAGCTGTTAGGCAGCAATGCCGAAAGGCGGAGCGGAAATGGAAAAAAGACAGACTGCAGGTCTCTTTTCAGATGGTAAAAGAGAGCTGGCGCCGATATCAGAAAGCAGTTAAAACTGCTAAATCACAATACTTCTCTGATATCATTGCTGCAAACTCTCGCAATCCTCGAGTTCTGTTGTCCACCCTAAACTCTGTCCTCCACCTCACTGAACAATCACCCCTGGAAGCCTCCACTGAGCTGTGCGAGAACTTCCAACATTTCTTTTTAGATAAAATTGCGACCACCCGGGCTCTCATTTCTCCTCCATCTCATGATCCATCCATCCCACCTAAATATGTTACTGTTTGTGACCATTTTGAACAAGTCTCTCTATCCTCTCTAGAGCAGGTCATGTGCAGCCTGAAACCATCTGGTTCCCCCTTTGATGTGGTCCCCCTTCGGCTACTAAAGGAGGTTTTTCACACTCTAGGTCCCTCCATTCTCTCTATTGTTAATAGCAGTCTATCCTCAGGTGTGGTGCCAAAATCATTAAAACATGCTGCTGTTTAACCCCTCTTGAAAAAACAAAACCTCGACCCTTCAGTAGTTTCTAACTTCCGGCCTGTCTCCAGACTCCCATTTATTTCTAAACTTCTAGAGAAAATAGTTGAGTCCCAGCTAAAGTGCTTCCTGGAGGATTACGCTATCCCCAAGCTATTCCAATCTGGCTTCAAATCCCTCCACAGCACTGAGACTGCCTTACTGAAGGTTTTTAATGACATCTTCCTATCCACAGACACCGGTGACTCTGTGTTGCTTGTCCTTTTGGACCTCACATCCGCTTTCGACACCATCGATCATGAGATCCTCATTGCTAGGTTGGAGCTGTGGGTGGGCATCACAGGGTCAGCCCTGAACTGGTTCAGATCTTACCTCTCTGACAAGTCCTTTTGTGTTTCCATCAATGGTTTTAGTTCTGCAGTGGCAGTTCTTAAATGGGGGGTTCCGTAGGGGTCCATCCTGGGTCC
>JBBPBX010069854.1:0-11812 GCA_038048925.1 Garcialebias charrua
GAAGTGTTTCGATGTCATCAATGTTTTTTTTCTTATTTTTTACAGTTTAACTTTTGAGCTTGTCTAAACGTTACAACATTTTTGTAAATAAATTCTGTTCAGCTCCTCAATCGTTCCACTTCTCACAGAGTTTGCACATCAAAACCTCAACGCTTTCACTGCTTCAGTGCCTGTGTTGTCTTAAATTCAGTCTAAAATGCAGCATGGACACCCAAACTCCCATTGACTCCCACTGAGTCCCATTGACTCATCATGTCTCTCACACACGGTTTGGTCTGATTCAGCGTTGTTTATGTTGAGTGTGGACCTGTGTAATGGACCTACCCAGGGTCAAATTAAGGTTTTTGAACTGTCCAGTGATGACCTTTACTGACCTCTCAGTAAAGCAAGACATTTACTACAAAATCATTCATTTAGCTATAATCTGATAAATATAGTCACCAAAAGAGACTATTTCTATCTTTGATTTTATCCTAATGTGATCAAAAGAATAACTTTTGTCATTTTCATGATGTGTGCTTTTAAGCTGTGTCATTCTCCAAGAGTTAAACTGTCTTCACTGCTGTGTTTAAAGGTGAAGCCTTCGGGTCACAGAGACCGGACGGTTTTGTTTAGAAACTCAGAGACAGTCTCATGAGCAGGGCTCCAGCGTTATCTGTCTTTTTTCCTAAACATTTCTCTCTGCTGCTGGCTTTAACCTTGGGTATGATAAGACAAATGAACTCCTCGACTGGTCCTTCCTTAAGTACTAGTTCTAAGCTTTTGCTAAAGGCTTCAGAGAGTTGCTGGAAACTTCCAAGAGATGTGAACTTTCCCAAGAGCTGGACACGTGTGGTCAAGAGCTAACGACCGGCGTCTTCAGCTAAGGACTGATAACAGGCTGTTATGAGTCTACTTCGAACAAGCGTAAGATCAAGAACTTTGTCTATTCCTTCTTGGAATAAGTTTATCTTGAAGTCAGAGGCCTGAAGCTGACATATTCTCTGATGACCAACGCGGAAGCCAGGAGACGTTGAAACGTAAACTAAAACCAGTTTTGGACGTGCTGGGACTAAAGGACTCTGTGCATCTGAAGGCTGGTGTCTTCCCTCTTACCGGGCTGTCGTCAAAAGGTAAAGGGCTGTTTACAAAACGTACTTGGATTTTAGCAGAAGTCGGAGGAGAAGTGTCACTCTGGTCTCATGCTCAGGATAATTTCCTTCTTAAATCTTTCCTCCTATTTCTTTTCCCTCTCAACCTAAGCTGGAAACTATATTTTTTAAGTTAAAGAGCCCACAGACTAAATATGCTTAACATCTAATATTTATGTCTGTTGTGTTAAATTTAAGTGTGCTGACATATTTGAATTGAAAGAAAGTGAAATCATGTCAATCAAGTGTAATGGTGTTAATTTAGTTGATTTATTTTAAATAAATGGTAGTGTCGCCTGGCATACCAAACTAAGTTAATGTCCATTGTCACTTAATGGCTCTGTTTATTTATCCATCATAAAGATCACAGAAATATTGGGTAAACTGAAAAAGAACAGAATCCGTGAATTTACTATTCAATCTGAATAAGTAAATTAAGGTAAAAAGGAGGTCAGTATTAAACTGACCCCCTTTAACCCCTTACATCTGGTGGCCTTCGTACGTGGTTCTGAAAGTTTATTGATATCTGTGGTCTCAGTCATGAACTGTAACGTCATGTTTGCATAAAAGGATCCAAGTTTTAAACTCTGAGGATAATAATTTTGGCTGGAAGTGTTCAAAGCAGGCAGATTCTGCATGTTTTTATCATTTGAAGCTGTGAGATTATTATTGTTTCAACTCTGTTAGACGCTGTTGGAAGCATTCAGGTGAAGTTTTGTCAGCCGTGGTCTGTGGTGGTTCTGGTCCTGGTTCGGTCCAGTTCACGCAGACTCCTGTACAAAGCTTTGTTTGACCGCCGAGTCAGAAGCCTGAAAGCTAATTTAACATCTACAAGATTGCTGTTGTGGTATTTTACATTTTAGAGCAGGTCAAAGAAGCATATTACTGTTAGAACGTGTCGGATAGTGGTTCTGTTCAGACCCGAGTTTCTGATCCCGACAAAGTGGACGGAACCGACCTTGACGCGCTCCGAGAGAGTCCGTGTTTGTTCAACAGCTGCAGTGCTGTGTTACTGAGCGTAACTAAGTTGGCCTGTCTAGGTGTGTTCGCCGCATGTTTCAGAATTTTGGGGAGTTAAATTGAAGCGTTTGAGTTGTTTTAAGAGTCTATAAAGTTGTGGTCTGTTGTGCGAGCTAACGTTAGAGCTACGTGTCCAAGTACACGTTTGTTTATGAGCTGTGATTGGATGAAACGAGAGCTGGGAGCTGTCAATCACTCGTAGCGAACGCTGATTCGCTGTAGTGGGAACGCACGCCGTTGCGACCAACCCACTTTGTCGTCATTTCCGGTACTTCATTGGTCGAAGGTTAGAAAACTACATTTACCATGGTTGCTTGGGAAAAGGACTACAAGCACTGTGATTGATTGGTTGACGTCACGTATCTGTGTAGCGAGCTCCGCCTCGCTCAGCACAGCAGAGCTGGTGACGCGCTGCGTCGACCCGCCTATTTGTGTCGTCATTTCCTGGTGCACTTTCAGTGACGAACAGTCACATTCACAAAAAACATCATACAAAGTCAGCATTTTTATGGTGAAAATTACCAGCTTTAAAAATTGTTCTGTACACAAACAAAAAATCCTGTTTATTTTAAATAAAAATTTTTGAATAACAGAGGTACAGACGAACAATTTGTGCTCATTTTAAATACTGAAGAGATTTAAAATAACACTCAAAAAGGCATTTTTTATTTGATTTTCAAATTAAATAAAAAAAAAAAATGATGGAGAACAGAGAATTTCCACATTAAGCTCTTCACATCTCTGAATTTTAAACAGAATTGGTGTACACTGTACACTTTTAGTTAAAAATTGCATTTTTAACGTTTTTCTGTGTAAAATTAATGACTCCAGTTTATTTTAAATACAAAATTTAAAATAAACAGAAAGCATCTGCTGACTTGATTTTCACAAAAAATCAAAACAAAGATAGCAGAACAACTTTGAGGATGTCAACAGACAACAAATTGATAAAAGTCACTGATTTTTATTTGGAATGCCATCTGTCATGTTATGCTAAGCACACAAACACCTCCAGTTTATTTTAAATAAAAAATATTTAAAATAAAAAGGTAATCCATCTTTCACTCCTGATAACTGTCAAAATACAGCAAAACAGTTTAGCCAAACTGCAATACATCTTTTTTAAGGCATAATGGAGCAGCATTCTGGGTACATTTTAGTGTGAACAATGTATTTATTTCGAATCTTTTAAATAGTGTTTGAGTAAGTAAAACGGACGTCATGCTTGGGTTAGTTAGTAACTGTTGTTGAAAAATAAGTTATATTTTAAAGTTAACACTGCAAAAAGGCATTTAACTTTTACAATTCATTTGAGGGTAAAACCTGAAGAAGGTACCTATGAATAGAAATACTTATTACACAGTGAAACACTTAAACCAGACAGCTGATTAGTTTGATTGACTCAGTGCTGCATTAAAAGTGAAGATTTATTTGCACACATTAAAATTCGAACTGTCTTATTGATTTTCACAAAAAATCAAGTTAAAGATGGAAGTTCAAGACGGTACGCGTCCAAGGCTCATACAGTATGTGCCTCTAGAAGACCCATACATCAGAGGGTACCAAGAGGAACCCCGGAGCCATGAACTGGCTCCCCCTGCACCTTGCACAGAGGAAAAATCTTTCTCATTGTGTGGTGACTACTCAGCTGCCCGAAATGTCTTGCAGAGAAACGATGAACATCCATATTTTTTCTTTGCCAGAATTTTGAAGGCGTATATAGGTGACATGATGGAACCTGACCTGGAAGAGCAGACGCTTTTCAAATCTGTTTTCAGGGATAATCTAATCCCTGATGTTAGATTCGAGTTGCCATGGAACTTGGCCTGGGGTGATTTAGAAGCAACATCTTTGCATGAAATAGTACAGTGTGCTGCGGATGTCTTTGCATTTAACATGCAAGCCAAAACACCCTTACAGGTGTCCCCGAATGAAGCGGTCAAATCCCACTCGCTGGAGCTAGAAGGGACAAGTTCATCAACTCCCTCTCCTAACAAAGGCGAAAAGAAACAGACCTTTCAACCTGACAAACCACAAAGTGGGGGTATCCGCGGGAGAAAGAAACCAAAATGGTTCAGATCGAACCAGATGGGTGAAAACCAAGGTCAATCGGTGGGTGGACTTCAAAAGAAATTGAAGGATGGGGACCTATACTCATGTAACTATGCGTTGTCCCAACAGACACCCCCGAGCCTTGGAACTGCACCTCCCGCGCCTCGAACTGAACAGTTCGAAACAGGCAAAGAGTCACGAATGTCCCGGAATAATGGCCCAACACCTCTATGCTCGGAAGAGACAGAGGAAGTAAGTAGTTTGTCAGTAGATTTGAATGTTGCTGTGCTTGACCAACCTGTTACAATGAGTGGCATTATCATTGATAATGACACTATCAACATTGACCGACCTGGAGCGATGTGTAGCACTGTCTTTCACAAGACCTCAGCGCACGCTACTACCAACATGGCCATGGATGTTGACAGCAAACCAATTGCTGACACACAACAACATCCTGAAGGTCATGATGCTGACAGCCAACATGATGCTGACAGTAAGCAAGATTACACAGACAGAGTCACACGTGAACAGAAACGTGGGCCAAGACCTGTGAGGTTTCTGTGTAACTTTATACAAAGGGGGGTGGCTAAGAAAGCTTACCTGCCTATCACACTGGAAGGTGTCCTTGAGCGTGAAGCCCTCCTGGATGGCAGTTCTGATATAACTATTATGTCGGCCAAGCTGTTCGAGGAGCTGAGGACCGCCGCTAACGGTGTTGACGGGCAAATACCCTTTGAGGAATGTGCTATTGAGCTACAGGGTCTCGCAGAGACGAGAACAACCCTAACAGCCATAGCTATGGTTCACATGCAGATTGGCAAAACGACACTACACCACCCAGTGTATGTGTCCACACTTGACTCATTCCCATTTCTGGTTGGCCAAGACTTTATAAACCGTTTTGAAGCGATTATAGATTATGGTCAACAGGAAATGTGGGCAACAGTGAGAAAACCCCTGCCAATAAAAGTGCCTCCTCGTTGTGGTACAGACTGCCTAACCGCAGGTACCGCAGTGGCCACGAGGGACTCCCCAACCGTGGTCACAAGCCCGGTAAGTGAACCTTCAACTACAGGTGAGACAGTAGAGACTCAACAGTTGGACCAGACTCTGGCCCGACAAGAGAACCTCCTCTGCGAGCTGACACAGTCAGCACTCACTGAACACTACCTACCACAGGTAGTGAAAGGTGTTGAGATCCAAGGATCCTACACCGAAGAGGCTGTACTGTCCTATGGGACAGGTAATTCAGCTATCAGCCAAGCTTTCGATGAAACCTTGGTTCAAGGACATGTGAGTCCTGGAAGTGGCAGTCCGCGACATGCTGACAGTCACTTGGATTTCAGTGTCACAGATTTTGAGGACCCCTCCTCCAACAAAAGGGGGGTGTACTCTCACTCTCTACCACAGGTAGTAGACTGTGTGGAGGTCCGAGGATCCCACACCACAGACGCTGTACTGTCCTCTGGGACAGGTAATTCAGCCATCAGCCAAGCTTTCGATGAAACCTTGGTTCAAGAGCTTTTGAGTATAGGACTACTCAGAGATGACATAGTTCTTACAGACTCAAAGAGCACCTCTTCAGTCATGAAGTGGGAAGACACACATCACAACGACAGTGACGCACCGCGGTCTGACCAGTCAGACACACCAGCGACTGCGCCGACAGTTGTGACACACCTGAATTACGCAGAAAGAGGTAAACGTACGGAGAAACGTTGGCCGAAGCCTATGAGGTTCCTGTACAAGCTTCCCGATACACTGCGTGAACGGCTTAAACCAAACCATGGCATCTTAACTCATGCCCAAGGCCTTGACAATCTCAAGGTCCCCACCAATCTCAAAGAACTACAAAGTTTTCTTGGCGTGTGTAACTACTCGAACCAGTTCATAGAGAACTATGCAGACCTTGCAAAGCCACTGACTGAACTCCTAAAGAAAGACGTTCCATTCGTCTGGACTGACAAACAGCAGCAGGCAATGGACGCTCTTATAGACAGGATCAAGTCAGCCCCATGTTTAGTCTACCCAGACTACAACAAAGAGCTTTACTTGGAAGTGGGCTTCTCAGCTCGTTGCATAAGTGCAGGTCTATACCAAATACACGACAGAGACAAACGTGTAGTAGCCTACGCCAGCAAGACGATGGCAGGACCCGAGTTGAGATTCTCAGACTGTGAGAAAGCTCTACTGACCACAGTGTGGGCAGTAAAACATTTCTCCAGCTACATTGGTGGACAGAAGATCGTTGTGGAAACACAACACCAGCCAGTGACATTCCTAAACAGCCAACGCATCAGAGATGGTGTGGTAACAAACTCACGTGTTGCAACGTGGCTCATGGCGCTTCAAAGTTTTAACCTAGACATACGTTATGGTCAAAACAAGAAGTCACATCTGGGAACAGACTTGGCACTCTGCCAAAGGTGTACACGAGATGTACCGGCAACCCAGCCGTTGGCTGAGATAAAAACCCCTGTGACTGAAGACCCGAACCACCACTTCTTTGATGACAATATCTGCAAAGATATGACGACATTGTACGTGGATGGATCTTCATTCCTCCGCGACAAAATCTGTAGGGCAGGTGTTGGAGGGGTCCTCCTCCAAGACCAAGAGCAGATCACCTTCAGCTACAAATCAGGCTCTCAGACTTCTCGGTACGCTGAGATTGTCGTGATCATGATCCTAATAGCTCTCCAGATGGTAGTAGCACGTTCCATCAAGACGCTAGTCATCTGCACTGACTCTAACTATGCTCGTTTGAGTTTCGCTTGTCACCTTGCTGTGTGGAAACAGAACGGTTTCCTAACAAGCGACAGAAAAGTGGTCAAACACAAAGAGCTTTTCATAGCGTGTGATCACTTGGTGACATCACACGACTTACAGATCTACTGGAAGAAAGTTCCAGGGCATTCTAGAGTCCCAGGCGATGACAAGCACTACAATGACATTGCAGACTCCTTAGCCAAAGAAGGAGCCGACGAAGGTCCTCTATGGTCCTTCGACCCCTCCTGGTTAATCGAGACTCTGCCAACACAACCTTCAGTCAGAGTTATGGCAGTCACACGTGCACAGGCCGCAGCCAGACCTGCTGACAACGCAGTCTCTGTACGGCCTGCACTGACTGACCCAGACATCATCCAACAGCAAAAGTCGGATCCTGCTATCAACTCCATGATACTGTACCTGACTGATCCAGACAAAAACACTCCGTCTAAAGACGAACTGGATTCCGATCCAGACCTTAAAGTCCTTTACCAGCTGCGCAAACAGCTAAAACTAATCAAGGGCATCCTAACTTTCGCTCATGGACCAACGTCCTCACCTGTGTTCGTGGTTCCCCATGACCAAAGGGGGGTGATGTTAGTTCATGCCCATGATCTCCCGTCCGCAGGACACAAAGGAGATAAAGCCACGCTGACGGCATTAAAACAAATTGCCTATTGGCCTGGAATGAAAAAGGATGTCAAGGACTACATTGAAGGGTGCGTGGTCTGTGGCCAGTTTCAGCCAACCAGACCACTTCACAGAGCACCACTGCAAAGCAGAGGCATTGCATTCCCATGGTCTGACCTCCAGATCGACTGGGTTGGACCACTCACTAAGAGCTCTAGAGGAAATAAATATTTTCTCACGGTAACCTGTGCATTCACCAAATGGGTAGAATGCCTACCAGCTCCTAACGACACAGCACAAACTACTGCTATGTTGTTAATGAATCATATATTCTCAAGGTTTGGACTTCCCCTTAGGGTGAACTCAGACCAAGGTACACACTTCACAGGTGAAGTGATGAAAGAACTGTGGAAGACGCTAGGCGTCAAGGCCAACTTTCATGTCGGCTACCACCCACAGGCTTCAGGCCAAGTAGAGAGAGCAAACAGAACTGTGGTGAGTATTTTGAAGAAATACGTGGCTGCAAACCACAAGGACTGGGACGTGAAACTCCCTCTGGTCCTCATGGCCATAAGAGCCACTCCACACACATCAACTGGCATCTCTCCCTTCGAGATGATGACCGGTCGACAAATGACTCTCCCTCTACACCTGTTGTACCAACCAGGCGACGCCGCCATGGCGACAGCCTACACTACACAACAATACATGAAAGATTTGAATGTACACCTCAGAAACACTTTTGCTTTCGCCCAGAAAAACCTGGAAAAATCCGCTGAAGGACGCAAGGCGTACTACGACCAGAAGGCCTCTCACAATGAACTCCAAGTGGGAGACAGAGTCTGGTACTATACGTTCGCCCCAGCAACCGGGAAAGGAGAGTCCGGGACCGGAACTCTCGCCCGCAAACTAATGCCCAGGTGGACTGGACCTCATCTGATAACAGACAAAGTGTCCTCAGTCGTCTACGAGATCAAAATCAGCAAAGGCCGCAAAGAGCCAATTGCTAAATGGGTACATCGAAATCAGATCAAACCTTACAAGGCGTTCAATGACTCCACAAAAGACAAAGATCTCACAAACACACCGACTTCATGGGATAATAAGGTCGTCCAAACACAAGTTAGTAAATAAACTAATCAGGTTTAAACTACCGTACTTTCCCACCCTATAAGTCGCATTGTCCAATTTGAACTTAGAAACGCTAAGCCTAAAACCCACAACAAAAAACTAACCTTAACAACCGTTTAAATCCACGAGATTTAATTTGACCTCGGTCATAAAGTTGAGACCTGTTTTTCTTGTGTGTTGCACTTTGGAATCTGACGACAGGAGTGTGTCGAAGCAGTGAAACGTTTGTTTCCTTGTTGTTTAGTCATTACTGTTGTCATTAGTTGAGATATTGTTTTGGTTCTGAACACTCCCAGCCAAAAAGGTTTTGTATTAACATGGGTTAATGAATGATATGGATTTAACTATGCCAACATGCAGTTCGTTTTGTTAAATCTCAATCGTCGAAGAGTCAATGTAGTTTAAAGCTACTTAAGGTACAATAAACTACACTGGTCTCATAATTTCTAAATTGAACCGATTCGATCGTTTCTATTCTAGATTGTCTATTTATTTTGATGAGTCTCGCCATAGACTTCAAAATTTATTAGGAATACCAAATCCTACGTCGTTCGTCTAAAAGACAACAGACATTTAGATCAAACTATATTTCATTTTTATTTTAGTTTAACCTAAACTAAGTAATGAATGGAGGAATAGTTTGGAATTAGAGGCCTTCGTTACAGAAGCCCTCCAAAATTTTATAGGTACAAATCCCTATATCTAATTTTACAGAATTGATCCACCCCTTAATTGGTAATTGTAGCTGATCTAAACCATGATAGCTTACATACCAGGTGCATATAGGTAAGGCTTAATGTAAAATCCCAATCATAAGCCCACCTTAAAAAACCACATAATTGCATGACACATAGAACCAGAGTGGCACTGACTGGAAACCAACCAGCCAACAACCTTCGATGTGGGGACCTGCAGCTCCAACGCTTGGTCTTCAACCTTCGTCCAAGGGCCGCCTCCTCTGCGTCAATCGAGGGATCCCCTCTACATGCTGATTATGAAAACAATTGTTGCTGATCAATCAACAAAACTAATCGTTGGGGATTTACTGCTGTGGAATTACCGCTGTGGATTATAAGACTTTGTTTTCCAAAGGATCACAGACTTTGTTTTCCAAGAGTTAACAGACTCAGTTTTCCGAGGGATTAAAAGCTTTTCGCAATGGGATTACCTCCGAACAGTATGGAATTTCCAAAAACTTTATGGGATTATAATTTTTGATTTTTCTTTTCCACTTGCTGGATTACTTCAAGATCAAAGACAGTTCAAGGTTTCCTTTCGTGTTGGACCCCATCCCCAAGGACTGGCGATGGCTTCCAAAAGGGGGGAGATGTAATGGACCTACCCAGGGTCAAATTAAGGTTTTTGAACTGTCCAGTGATGACCTTTACTGACCTCTCAGTAAAGCAAGACATTTACTACAAAATCATTCATTTAGCTATAATCTGATAAATATAGTCACCAAAAGAGACTATTTCTATCTTTGATTTTATCCTAATGTGATCAAAAGAATAACTTTTGTCATTTTCATGATGTGTGCTTTTAAGCTGTGTCATTCTCCAAGAGTTAAACTGTCTTCACTGCTGTGTTTAAAGGTGAAGCCTTCGGGTCACAGAGACCGGACGGTTTTGTTTAGAAACTCAGAGACAGTCTCATGAGCAGGGCTCCAGCGTTATCTGTCTTTTTTCCTAAACATTTCTCTCTGCTGCTGGCTTTAACCTTGGGTATGATAAGACAAATGAACTCCTCGACTGGTCCTTCCTTAAGTACTAGTTCTAAGCTTTTGCTAAAGGCTTCAGAGAGTTGCTGGAAACTTCTAAGAGATGTGAACTTTCCCAAGAGCTGGACACGTGTGGTCAAGAGCTAACGACCGGCGTCTTCAGCTAAGGACTGATAACAGGCTGTTATGAGTCTACTTCGAACAAGCGTAAGATCAAGAACTTTGTCTATTCCTTCTTGGAATAAGTTTATCTTGAAGTCAGAGGCCTGAAGCTGACATATTCTCTGATGACCAACGCGGAAGCCAGGAGACGCTGAAACGTAAACTAAAACCAGTTTTGGACGTGCTGGGACTAAAGGACTCTGTGCATCTGAAGGCTGGTGTCTTCCCTCTTACCGGGCTGTCGTCGAAAGGTAAAAGAGCTGTTTACAAAACGTACTTGGATTTTAGCAGAAGTCGGAGGAGAAGTGTCACTCTGGTCTCATGCTCAGGATAATTTCCTTCTTAAATCTTTCCTCCTATTTCTTTTCCCTCTCAACCTAAGCTGGAAACTATATTTTTTAAGTTAAAGAGCCCACAGACTAAATATGCTTAACATCTAATATTTATGTCTGTTGTGTTAAATTTAAGTGTGCTGACATATTTGAATTGAAAGAAAGTGAAATCATGTCAATCAAGTGTAATGGTGTTAATTTAGTTGATTTATTTTAAATAAATGGTAGTGTCGCCTGGCATACCAAACTAAGTTAATGTCCATTGTCACTTAATGGCTCTGTTTATTTATCCATCATAAAGATCACAGAAATATTGGGTAAACTGAAAAAGAACAGAATCCGTGAATATTTACTATTCAATCTGAATAAGTAAATTAAGGTAAAAAGGAGGTCAGTATTAAACTGACCCCCTTTAACCCCTTACACTACTTAGGCTGCTACCCCCGCGACCCGACCCCCGATAAGCGGAAGAAAATAGATGGATGGATGGATGGAGATAAGGATGACAAATATTTTTCACTTCAGGCACACATGCTAACGCAGCGTGGCCTAACATGCTAACGCAGCGGAGCTAAGGCGGCAGAGCTAACACGCAAACAGACGGAGACAAGCTGTAGCTCAAAGTATGAAACACATTTTTTACTTTTTATGTACAGGTATGTTCTTTTAAAATTACAGTACAGTATGTAGCTGTGTTAGGATAGACGAAGTGCTTGGTAACTGTTCATTACCGTACATGTACGTGTATCAGTGGCGGCTCGTGCGGTATATACAGGTAGTCCCCGATTTACGAGTTTTCGTCTTACGAGCACCTTGCAGTAACAGAACTCGCTCGTATGTCGGGGACCAGCTGTACATGTACATGT
>JBBPBX010069855.1:6829-18744 GCA_038048925.1 Garcialebias charrua
GATGATGTTGGAATAATATTTGGAGCGTGCTTCTTTAAGAGAATAGGCGTACGCTTTCTGATGTTCTTTGTACGCTTGCTTATGTACCGAGAGACCAGATGATTTTACACGTCTCTCAATAGCACGGCCAGTTGCCTTCATCCTGCGCAGCTCATCAGTGTACCAGGGGGCTGAACGGGAGAAAGACACCAGTCTTGACTTCAAGGGAGCATGTAGGTCCAGAAGCTCCTGGAGAGATTGGTTGTAGTAATCCACAGAGTCATCTGCAGATGAATGATTGACAGCGGTCAGGGCGTGAAGATCAGCAGACAGAACATCAGGGGAAATGTTTTTAAAGTCACGGAACTGGATAGGTTCAGAGTCAGAGAGTCTTTATTGTCATTTGCACCGCATGTGGTACATGTGATGAAAATGAGATTATGTACACGAGGTTCTATCTTTAAAGAACAATTCGGTCTAAAAAATAGCACAAAATCAGTTTTACTTTTTAATGAATTAACGTAATTAACAGAGAAACACACAAGAAAGTAATTCTCATTTTACTGATGCGACGTTTGATTGTTATAGTTGAGTTGAGGGGGTGGGGCTAAGTTTGAATTGTTTTTAAACAAAGGGTGTGGCTAAATTCAGAAGTTTTTTTAATTTTTTTATTTTATACGAGAGGAGAAAATAGATACAAGCAAACACAATATTAGTTATCCATAACATAATATACCATGTAATACATAACTTCTTCATAACATCAAATAAGAACATCAACACAAATCCAAGTAAACAAGATATCTCCTATTAATATTTTTCTTTTTCTTACATGATTTAACAAAATACAACAAATACACACCTAAAGGAAAAAATAACTAGATAATTAATTAAATAAAAAAAAAAAATAGAAGTGGAGAAAGAAAAAAAAAGAAAATAATAATAATAAAATAAAATGTGGGGTATTACAATCAATCCAGATGGGGGTATTTCAATCAATCCAGATGAAGAGAATGAAGAGCGTGAAAAAATGTCATGAAAGGACTCCATATTTTATAAAATTTTGCGGAATTGCCTTTCATTGAATATCTAATCATCTCCAGTTTTAGAAAAGACATGGTATCTTTTAGCCACTGCCCAGTAGAGGGTGGTTTAGTTGATTTCCAATGAAAAAGAAGACGGCGTCTTGCCAATAAGGAAGTAAATGATAAAATATTCAATTGATCCGAAGTGAACTGTTTATAGTTAACTGGAAGCCCAAATATCGCAACATGGGGTGAGGGTTCAATGACCATAGAGAGAATCTTTGACATTGTATCAAAGTAATTCTGCCAAAAACTATGAAGTGATGCACAGGAATAAAACATGTGAGTTAAATTACAAGAAGGTGCATGACATTTATCACATTTGTCAGAAACGGAAGGGAAGAATTGCGACAGGCGAGTTTTAGAGAAATGAACCCTAAAAAGAACTTTAAACTGTATAAGCGAAAGTCGAGCACAGATTGAACTTGAATGAATGTTTCTTAAGAGCATTATTCCACCAATCCTCTCCCAAATTTAGACCCAGTTCGAGCTCCCAAGCCGCCTTGATCTTGGTAATGGGTGAAGAATCTAGAGAAAGAATTTCATTATAAACTTTAGAGATATATGACTTTTGAAGAGGATCCCAACTCAGAAACATCTCCCATTGCAAGTTCTGCGGCTTGGAAGGGAAATCAGAAAACAGAGTCTTAGCACAATGTCTAATTTGAAAATAACGAAATAGATGAGAAGGAGGGAGATGAAATTCAACTGAGAGGTCCGTAAAAGTGGAAAAGATACCTTCTTTATAGAGGTCATTAAAACATATCAGCCCTTTATTACCCCATAATAAAAATGCTGAATCTGTGAGTGCTGGTTGAAATAAGTGATTTTTCAATAAAGGAGTAAGTGTAGATGCTGAATTAAATTTGAAGTGCCTCCTAAACTGACACCAAATTTTTAAAACAGAGCGAACTACTGGATTGTTTGTGAAACGAGAGAAGTTAGATGTAGTAGGAGAAGTAAGAAGAGCACTTAATGAGGACTGGGAGCAGGATAATGACTCCAACTTGCACCATGGGAAGTCAAAAGATCCAAACCAATATGAAATCTTGTGAATATGGGCCGCCCAATAATAAAGCTGAAAATTAGGAAGTGACAATCCACCATTGAATTTGCATCTATGCAGTGTGGTTTTGCTGATTCTGGGTGATTTTCCACACCATATAAAGCCAGAAATAACTTGATCTAGTGTTTTAAAGAAATGTTTTGGCAGAAATAGTGGGAGAGAATTGAAGAAAAATAAGAATCTGGGTAAGACATTCATTTTAATTACATTGATTCTACCTATAAGTGAGAGAGGCAAACTATTCCATCTTTGGAGGTCCAATTTAATTTTAGAAATTAAAGGCAAAAAATTAGCATCAAAAAGAGAACTTAATGATCTTGTTACATTAACACCCAGATACTTAAAACCAGAGCTGCTCAATTTAAATGGTATGTCACAGTTCAAAAGCTTTAATGCAGCTGCGTTAATTGGATAACATTCACTTTTAGCAATATTTACTTTATAACCAGAAAATGATCCAAATCTCTGAAAAGCAGATAAAATTGATGAAATTGAAAGAGTAGGATTTGAAACATATAACAGTAAATCATCAGCATAAAGAGATAGTTTGAATTCAGAACCTAATCGGGAAAGCCCAGTAAAAATGTTAGATGTCCTTAAAAAAATTGAAAGCGGCTCAATGGCCAGAGCAAACAATAGGGGGGATAATGGACATCCTTGTCTTGTGCCACGAAAAAGTCTAAAAAAACTAGATTGAATACCATTAGAAGAGACACTAGCATGAGGAGAAATATAGAACAGACGTATCCAAGAAATAAATGCATCACCCAATCCAAACTTCCTTAAAACTGCAAATAAATAATCCCATTCAACTCTGTCAAACGCTTTCTCAGCGTCAATCGAGATAACTACTTCAGGTGTTTCAGTAGTGGTTTTGGAATAAATAATGTTTAAAAGTGTACGGATATTAAAAAATAGTTGTCTCCCCTTAACAAATCCAGTTTGTTCATGTGAAACAATAGTTGGAACTATATTTTCAAGACGACAAGCCAAAGCCTTAGCAAGAATCTTAGCATCTACATTTATTAAAGATAAAGGTCTATATGAACTACAAAGATTAGGATCTTTATCTTTTTTTAAGAGGAGACTAATAGAGGCTTGTGTTAAAGTATGGGGGAGATTACCCTTTTGTAATGATTCGATGTATACAGCATGAAGTATCGGAAAAAGCCTGTCCTGGAATTTTTTTTAAAATTCAACAGGAAATCCATCTGGACCAGGAGCTTTGTTGCTTTGCATGTTTTTCAGGGCAGTGACAATCTCCTCAATGGATAAAGGCAAATCAAGTTCGCTAGCAACATTTGAATTTATCACAGGAAACTTGAGGCTATCTAGAAACCGATTCATTTCATTAGGATTAGATGGAAATTGAGATTTAAATAACGAAGAATAAAATGACTGAAAAACTGAATTAATAGTAGTGGGATCGTGATGCAAAGTGCCTGATGCAAAGTGCCTGATGCAAAGTGCCTGATGAGTTCATTATCTGTGGGAAAGTTTTATAAGGGGCGTGGCTAAAGTTGCAGTTTTAAGTCATTGTTAGATTGAGGCGGGGCTTAATCTTCTCAATCATTCTTTGATGTCAGAGCTCTTTTTTTCAGACCGACGTTAGTTTTTTTTAGTTTTTAGTTTGTTTTCAGTGTAACTAATAAAGAACGGGTACGTTAAACAACAAACGGATTAATTTAATATTTTATTAAGTTCAGAAAGAACGAGGAGGAAGTTTGTTCCTTTTGCTAAAATAAAGTTGTAACTTATGGAAGACTGCAGCAACGACTCGTCATTTATTAAAAAATAAAACATTGTCTGTTTTTCTCAGAGCGACATGTTTTTGTCGTTGCAGGTGAAGAACTGGGTCAAAGAGTTGAGGAAAATGTTGGGAAACGAAATCTGTTTATGTATAGTTGGTAAGTTTCTGATCAAACTTTGATTTGATGAGTCCGTGTTCGGGTTTGTTTCTCCGCAGCTCGGCCTCAACGTCTGGTTCTGGTGGAGTTGAACCCAACAGGAAGTCGTTGACGTGGTCAATCAGAACCTGTTAGTTCTGCAGACGTGTGCTTTTAACTTCCTGTCTGGTTAAAGATTTCCCTTGGCAGCTGACTCTTAAACTTTTTATCACTCTCTCTAAATGTTTATCACTTTAGTGGAAACGTTGAGTTTTGATCCAAACACGAGGTCATCGGACCAGATGGATGTTCTGGTAAACAAGAAAACACTTTTCTGTGGCTTGTTTGTAAAAGCTGTTTATTTTAAGGAAGGGGGCGGAGCCATTCATCTCTTTAAACTGAACTTATTTCTTACTGGTGCGGTTCAGAACCGGTCTCCGGTTCAGAACCGGTCTCGGGTCTTTAGTTAACTCAGCAGCTTCGGGCGACCAGAACCTTTACGGTCTGAAGAAACGACGTTCTCTGATGTTTGTGTCTGTGCAGGAAATAAAATAGATTTGGACAAAGACCGACACGTGTCAGTGGAGGACGCCGAGAGGTGAGCAGACAACACCGACACTCCCGCTTTCACACTGCCGGCTGCATCTGACCTCTGACCACCTGACCTCTAATATCTGACCCCTTGACCTTTGACCTCTGTCTGTGTGCAGCTATGCCGAGTCGGTGGGGGCCAAACACTACCACACATCAGCCAAGTTGAACAAAGGCATCGAGGAACTCTTCCTGGATCTGTGTAAACGTAAGAACAGACCACAACCTGCTGTGACGCATCCAACAGAACCAGGACAAACTGAACCAGGACAAACTGAACCAGGACAAACTGAACCAGGACAAACTGAACCAGGACAAACTGAACCAGGACAAACAGAACCAGGACAAACTGAACCAGGACAAACTGAACCAGGACAAACTGAACCAGGACAAACAGAACCAGGACAAACTGAACCAGGACAAACTGAACCAGGACAAACAGAACCAGGACAAACAGAACCAGGACAAACAGAACCAGGACAAACAGAACCAGGACAAACAGAACCAGGACAAACAGAACCAGGACAAACAGAACCAGGACAAACAGAACCAGGACAAACAGAACCAGGACAAACAGAACCAGGACAAACAGAACCAGGACAAACAGAACCAGGACAAACAGAACCAGGACAAACTGAACCAGGACAAACTGAACCAGGACAAACAGAACCAGGACAAACAGAACCAGGACAAACAGAACCAGGACAAACAGAACCAGGACAAACAGAACCAGGACAAACAGAACCAGGACAAACAGAACCAGGACAAACAGAACCAGGACAAACTGAACCAGGACAAACTGAACCAGGACAAACAGAACCAGGACAAACAGAACCAGGACAAACAGAACCAGGACAAACTGAACCAGGACAAACAGAACCAGGACAAACAGAACCAGGACAAACAGAACCAGGACAAACAGAACCAGGACAAACAGAACCAGGACAAACAGAACCAGGACAAACAGAACCAGGACAAACAGAACCAGGACAAACAGAACCAGGACAAACAGAACCAGGACAAACAGAACCAGGACAAACAGAACCAGGACAAACAGAACCAGGACAAACAGAACCAGGACAAACAGAACCAGGACAAACAGAACCAGGACAAACAGAACCAGGACAAACAGAACCAGGACAAACAGAACCAGGACAAACAGAACCAGGACAAACAGAACCAGGACAAACAGAACCAGGACAAACAGAACCAGGACAAACAGAACCAGGACAAACAGAACCAGGACAAACAGAACCAGGACAAACAGAACCAGGACAAACAGAACCAGGACAAACAGAACCAGGACAAACAGAACCAGGACAAACTGAACCAGGACAAACTGAACCAGGACAAACAGAACCAGGACAAACAGAACCAGGACAAACAGAACCAGGACAAACAGAACCAGGACAAACAGAACCAGGACAAACAGAACCAGGACAAACAGAACCAGGACAAACAGAACCAGGACAAACAGAACCAGGACAAACAGAACCAGGACAAACAGAACCAGGACAAACAGAACCAGGACAAACAGAACCAGGACAAACAGAACCAGGACAAACAGAACCAGGACAAACAGAACCAGGACAAACAGAACCAGGACAAACAGAACCAGGACAAACAGAACCAGGACAAACAGAACCAGGACAAACAGAACCAGGACAAACAGAACCAGGACAAACAGAACCAGGACAAACAGAACCAGGACAAACAGAACCAGGACAAACAGAACCAGGACAAACAGAACCAGGACAAACAGAACCAGGACAAACAGAACCAGGACAAACAGAACCAGGACAAACAGAACCAGGACAAACAGAACCAGGACAGACAGAACCAGGACAAACACAACCAGGACAAACAGAACCAGGACAAATAGAACCAGGACAAATAGAACCAGGACAGACAGAACCAGGACAAACAGAACCAGGACAAACAGAACCAGGACAGACAGAACCAGGACAAACACAACCAGGACAAACAGAACCAGGATAAACTGAACTAGGACAAATAGAACCAGGATAAACAGAACCAGGACAAACAGAACCAGGACAGAGAGAACAAAGATAAAATCTGTTTAGTTGTAAATAAACTCGTTTTTATAAAGTTAAGTTTAAAGTTTTGTTTCGATCGGGTCGGTGCCCTCTGTTGTCAGACGCTCCGAGTTTGTAATGACTAAACTCAGAGTTTTCATTAAAAAACATTCCTGATCAAATAAATGTTTGTAGGAACAAACTTCAGATCATTCTCTGTTTTATTTAGTGCAGTTTAATTCATAAAACTCCTTAAGATTATTTGAAGGAACAAAATGCTGCACAGCAAACACGTAAACTCTCATCCAGTAAAAACTACAAAAGAATAAAAACGAGACAGAAACAATAAAACTATAAAATAAACATATTAAACATTAATAAAGGCCAAATAATAAAAACAAGTTTAAAGTGAGGATTTAAATCATCATCAGAGGACGCTGACACCCCGCTGCCCCCAGATTCCTCCAGGTCCAGTCAGGAGCAGCAGACCTGTGAGAGTGGGCAGGCAGGTGAGCAGTGGTCTGATGGTCCATCTTCAAGTGGAAACAAATGAATTTAAAATGGATTCTGGTGCTAGTTGAGACATTTGACACGTTGATTGACGCAGACGCATTAATTAAAACTTTAAAACTATTTTTATCTGGCTGTCACGTTTAAGATTTATTGATTTTTGACCCCTAAATTTGTGAAAGTCGACTTTCAAACTTGAGTTGTTTTTTGTTAAAAAACACAACATTTTAAAACATCCCAAGAGTCTGACGGAGCCTCTCATCCGCATTCTTCTTCCTGTTTGAGCGCAGCTGACTTCCGCTTCCTGTTTGAATGTTAGAGTGCGGCGGTGACTTCCTCTTCCTGGTTGAACATTTGTGTGCAACTGACTTCTTCCTGTTTGAACGTTTGTGTGCATCTGACTTCTTCCTGTTTGAACGTTTGTGTGCAACTGACTTCCTCTTCCTGTTTGAACGTTTGTGTGCAACTGACTTCTTCCTGTTTGAACGTTTGTGTGCAACTGACTTCTTCCTGTTTGAACGTTTGTGTGCAACTGACTTCCTCTTCCTGTTTGAACGTTTTTGTGCAACTGACTTCCTCTTCCTGTTTGAACGTTTGAGTGCGGCAGTGACTTCCTCTTCCTGTTTGAACGTTTTTGCGCAACTGACTTCCTCTTCCTGTTTGAACGTTTGAGCGCAACTGACTTCTTCCTGTTTGAACGTTTGTGTGCAACTGACTTCCTCTTCCTGTTTGAACGTTTTCGTGCAACTGACTTCCTCTTCCTGTTTGAACGTTTGAGTGCGGCAGTGACTTCCTCTTCCTGTTTGAACGTTTGTGTGCAATTGACTTCCTCTTCCTGTTTGAACGTTTGAGTGCGGCAGTGACTTCCTCTTCCTGTTTGAACGTTTGTGTGCAACTGACTTCCTCTTCCTTTTTGAACGTTTGTGTGCAACTGACTTCCTCTTCCTGTTTGAACGTTTGTGTGCAACTGACTTCTCTTTACTGTTTGAATGTTTGAGAGCAACTGACTTCCTCTTCCTGTTTGAACGTTTGTGTGCAACTGACTTCTTCTTCCTGTTTGAACGTTTGTGTGCAACTGACTTCCTCTTTCTATTTGAACGTCTTTGTGCAACTGACTTCCTCTTCCTGTTTGAACGTTTGTGTGCAACTGATTTCTTCTTCCTGTTTGAACGTTTGTGTGCAACTGACTTCCTCTTCCTGTTTGAACGTTTGTGTGCAACTGACTTCTCTTTACTGTTTGAACGTTTGAGTGCGGCAGTGACTTCCTCTTCCTGTTTGAACGTTTGAGTGCGGCAGTGACTTCCTCTTCCTGTTTGAACGTTTTTGCGCAACTGACTTCCTCTTCCTGTTTGAACGTTTGAGCGCAACTGACTTCTTCCTGTTTGAACGTTTGTGTGCAACTGACTTCCTCTTCCTGTTTGAACGTTTTCGTGCAACTGACTTCCTCTTCCTGTTTGAACGTTTGAGTGCGGCAGTGACTTCCTCTTCATGTTTGAACGTTTGTGTGCAATTGACTTCCTCTTCCTGTTTGAACGTTTGAGTGCGGCAGTGACTTCCTCTTCCTGTTTGAACGTTTGTGTGCAACTGACTTCCTCTTCCTTTTTGAACGTTTGTGTGCAACTGACTTCCTCTTCCTGTTTGAACGTTTGTGTGCAACTGACTTCTCTTTACTGTTTGAATGTTTGAGAGCAACTGACTTCCTCTTACTGTTTGAACGTTTGTGTGCAACTGACTTCTTCTTCCTGTTTGAACGTTTGTGTGCAACTGACTTCCTCTTTCTATTTGAACGTCTTTGTGCAACTGACTTCCTCTTCCTGTTTGAACGTTTGTGTGCAACTGATTTCTTCTTCCTGTTTGAACGTTTGTGTGCAACTGACTTCCTCTTCCTGTTTGAACGTTTGTGTGCAACTGACTTCTCTTTACTGTTTGAACGTTTGAGTGCGGCAGTGACTTCCTCTTACTGTTTGAACGTTTGTGTGCAACTGATTTCTTATTCCTGTTTGAACGTTTGTGTGCAACTGACTTCCTCTTTCTATTTGAACGTTTTTGTGCAACTGACTTCCTCTTCCTGTTTGAACGTTTGAGTGCGGCAGTGACTTCCTCTTCCTGTTTGAACGTTTGTGTGCAACTGACTTCCTCTTCCTGTTTGAACGTTTTTGTGCAACTGACTTCCTCTTCCTGTTTGAACGTTTGAGTGCGGCAGTGACTTCCTCTTCCTGTTTGAACGTTTGTGTGCGGCAGTGACTTCCTCTTCCTGTTTGAACGTTTGTGTGCGGCAGTGACTTCCTCTTCCTGTTTGAACGTTTGAGTGCGGCAGTGACTTCCTCTTCCTGTTTGAACGTTTGTGTGCAACTGACTTCCTCTTCCTGTTTGAACGTTTTTGTGCAACTGACTTCCTCTTCCTGTTTGAACGTTTGAGTGCGGCAGTGACTTCCTCTTCCTGTTTGAACGTTTGTGTGCGGCAGTGACTTCCTCTTCCTGTTTGAACGTTTGTGTGCGGCAGTGACTTCCTCTTCCTGTTTGAACGTTTGTGTGCAACTGACTTCTTCTTCCTGTTTGAACGTTTTTGTGCAACTGACTTCCTCTTCCTGTTTGAACGTTTGAGTGCAACTGACTTCCTCTTCCTGTTTGAACGTTTGAGTGCGGCAGTGACTTCCTCTTCCTGGTTGAACGTTTGAGTGCGGCAGTGACTTCCTCTTCCTGGTTGAACGTTTGAGTGCGGCAGTGACTTCCTCTTCCTGTTTGAACATTTGTGTGCAACTGACTTCCTCTTCCTGTTTGAACGTTTGAGTGCGGCAGTGACTTCCTCTTCCTGTTTGAACGTTTGTGTGCAACTGACTTCTTCTTCCTGTTTGAACGTTTGTGTGCAACTGACTTCTTCTTCCTGTTTGAACGTTTGTGTGCAACTGACTTCCTCTTCCTGTTTGAACGTTTGAGTGCGGCAGTGACTTCCTCTTCCTGTTTGAACGTTTGTGTGCAACTGACTTCTTCTTCCTGTTTGAACGTTTGTGTGCAACTGACTTCTTCTTCCTGTTTGAATGTTTGTGTGCAACTGACTTCTCTTTACTGTTTGAACGTTTGAGTGCGGCAGTGACTTCCTCTTCCTGGTTGATTGTTTGAGCGCAACTGACTTCCTCTTCCTGTTTGATTGTTTGAGCGCAACTGACTTCCTCTTCCTGTTTGAACGTTTGAGTGCAGTGGTGACTTCCTCTTCCTGGTTTTTTTCAGGAATGATGGAAACGGCTCAGCAGGAGGAGAGGGCAAAGGGTAACGGAGCCAGCCAATCAGCATCCAGTAGGCGGGGCGTACAGATCGTTGACGATGAGCCACAGGCCACGCCTGCCGGCGGATGTTGCTCTTCCGGCTAACACACATACACACACACACACACATGCACGTTTATCAGTGTCTGTCGTCCATCCGCTCAATAATAACCGCTGCCTCTTTTGCAAAGGAGCATGGGAAATCATTTTAAGTTTGTTTCTTCTGTGTTTCTTCCAAAATAAAGTAACTGAAGATTTTCTGATTTAACTGCTCGTGCTTTTTTAGCACTTTGATCCTAAAAACTGTTGGGGTTTCGCTGGACTTCCACCAAACTGTTGGTTCCAGAGGCGCTCCCCCTGCTGGACGGGAGTCCAACTGCAGCCGAGTGACGGGACGAAAAAAGCAAATCTGGCGTTTGTTTCTGAATCGCATCGTGTTACGCAAAGGTCCGAGGTCACACGCTCAACAAACCTGCTGTGGAGCGGGTCCGATAAGTGCCAACAGGGATCCAAACCTGCAGCGTGAAGCCGACGCCTTCCAGGTTTCTCCTGTCGTGTTTAACAATTAATTATTTTAAACGAAGGAAAAATGAACTCATCCTTCAATCAGCTCGGGTCACTCATCCATGGAAAACCTGAAAAATGTTGTAAAGATCCAAAAGTCCAGTTTAGCAATGGGCTTTGATTCACATTTAATACGAGGCTAAGAGAATAACTCGTTTCATAATTAAATAAATGAGCTGCATGAAGCGTGAACAGCAGCAACTCATCACGTAATTAGCAGCAAAAAAATAACAAATATATTAACTGAAATGGTGTAAAACAAACAGTAGTCAAACTCGAGGTTCATTTCAACATCACGTTTAGTTCTTAATAATTTAAAATTCAAATAAAAAAGATGAAACAAAAAAAATCCTAAAAGTTTAAAATTAAATAAAAATGTTTCACTTCCTGTTCGGGGAACTTCTTCATAACTACCGGTATTTGGGATTGATTTATTGATTCTGCTGATAAAGGTTCTTGTTTTTATTTCTATCTTCAGTTTTATTTTATTTATAAAACCTGTTTGTTTAAAGGTATTATATCTGTTTTTTTTCCCGTTGGGCAGAATCTGGGCTGCAACTTTATTATTTACAAACTTTCTTGCCTTTAAAAAGTGTTTAATAAAAGAAGCCTTAATTGATGCCTTCAGAAGAATTATTTTAAACTTTTTTTTTTTTTTTACTCCGTAGCTTCAAATCTTCAGATTAAAGGAGCTGAACTCAGAGAATAATGTGCATTTGTTTGAATAATTACTGTTTTTTTGTAAAAGATTAAACTGCCCAGTTCTGCTGCTCTTCTCCACATCCCATAATATTTAAGTTTTCTGACACGCTTCTTTGTCCCGACAATGATGCTGTGCATGTCTGATTCTTGTAAACGGCGTTCTGTGTCTTACTTTTAGAAACAAAACAAAAAATAAATAAGTTATTTTCAAGTGGTCTTGATGGAAATCTGTT
>JBBPBX010069856.1:0-18744 GCA_038048925.1 Garcialebias charrua
ATAATAATAATAATAATAAACTTTATTTGTATAGCACCTTCCTACAATGCCTTGCATTGACCAAGGTGCTTAACAGGATAAAAAGATGAATAAACTGGAACAATAAATCAATGAAAATAGAATAAGAAACAACAGCAATAAAAGAAGGCAATGGAAATAAAAAATGCTACATACTAAAATACCAAAAGTAATAAAAGTTACACACTGAAAGCTTTTTTGAACAAGTGGAAATAAAAAGGCAATGGAAATAAAAAATGCTACATACTAAAATACCAAAAGTAATAAAAGTTACACACTGAAAGCTTTTTTGAACAAGTGGGTCTTCAGTCTGGTTTTGAACAGAGTCAGATCAGAGGTGGCACGCAGCTCAAGGGGGAGGCTGTTCCAGGCTTTTGGGCCGGCAACAGAAAATGACCGGTCTCCCCATTGTTTGTACCTTGAGCGAGGCACCTCCAGCAGGTGTTGACTGGCAGATCGTAAAGCTCTGCCGGGCTGATGGACTTTCAAAAGTTCTGAGATGTAGAGAGGAGCAAGTCCATTCAGAGCTTTGAAAACAAACAGGAGCAGCTTGAACTGTATCCTGAACTGAACCGGGAGCCAGTGTAGAGAGGACAGGACAGGAGTGATGTGTTCATATTTTCGTGTGTTGGTCAAAAAGCGCGGCAGAGTTCTGTACAAGCTGTAAACGGGAGATGGAGGATTGATTAATACCAACATACAAAGCAATAATAATAATAATTAATTCAATTTATAACGCACTTTTCATTACTGAAAATCTCAAAGTGCTACACATATATTGAATGCTACACACATTCATAAACCGGTGGCGGCAGACTACCATGCAAGGTGCTTTCCAGTCCTACCGGCAAAGCATTACAATAATCAAGTCTGGAGGTCACAAAGGCATGGATGGCCTTCTCCAGATCACCACGGCTGAGAAATGACTTGACTTTGGAGAGCAGACGGAGCTGGAAAAAGCTGGTCTTGACAACAGAACTGATCTGTTTATCAAGCTTTAAGTTGGAGTCAAGCTGCACTCCAAGATTTCTGACCACCGGGTTGAAGTGGGGGAGGGGAAAACCAAAACTGGGACTGGGAAGGATGTTGCTGGTGTCATCAGGTGCACCAAATAAAATGCATTCAGTTTTATCTGTGTTTAGGTGGAGGAAGTTTTGAGAGAGCCAGTGCTTAATGTCATTTAAGCAGTTGACAAGAGTGTTTGAACTGAGTGAGGGGTTGGGAGTGACTGGCAGATAGATTTGTAAATCGTCTGCATACATGTGAAAAGACAGGTTATGACGTGCAATGATTGATCCTAATGGCAGCATGTAAAGAGAGAAGAGGACTGGCCCTAGAATAGATCCCTGTGGTACGCCAGAGGTCAGAGGGGTTGATGAAGAGGAGGACAGATCGCCTATCATGACAGAAAAAGTTCTCCCAGACAGGTAAGATTTGAACCACTCAAGCACAGCTCCCTGGAGGCCAACCTGCTGAGACAAACGGTTGATTAGTACCTGATGGTCGACGGTGTCAAAAGCTGCTGAGAGGTCTAACATCACCAGCAGAGCAGGGTTTTTTGCATCCAGAGACAGAAGAATGTCATTCTGCACTTTGAGCAGTGCAGATTCAGTACTGTGACGAGCTCGAAAACCTGACTGAAATTTTTCAAACAGGTTGTTGAGTTCTAGAAAAGATTGAAGTTGAATAAAAACAATCTTTTCTAGGACCTTTGATAGAAATGACAGATGTGAAACTGGTCTGAAATTAGA
The DNA here is from genome assembly GCA_038048925.1 of Garcialebias charrua. Classification (NCBI taxonomy): domain Eukaryota; kingdom Metazoa; phylum Chordata; class Actinopteri; order Cyprinodontiformes; family Rivulidae; genus Garcialebias; species Garcialebias charrua. The sequence goes on from JBBPBX010069856.1 coordinate 1,770, forward strand.
GAGAGCTGTAGGATCTAGGCCTGGTTTTTTGAGAAGAGGCCTGACCACAGCATGTTTGAAAGCAGATGGCACAAAACCTGAAGATAGACAGCTGTTAATAAATGACAAAACACAAGGACCAATTACATCAAAGGATTGTTTGAACATTTTAGAGGGAATGATGTCCAGAGAACAGTTAGTTGGTTTCATCATTAGATGGGTGCGCTGATTAATTAGCTGCAGCTTCGTACACTTAGTCCATCTTTCGGAGTCTTTGGACGACTGTGCGTACATATTCCCGTTGTACCTCGGTGCAATGCCAATAAAGATTATTCTGCTTCTGCTTCTGATACTGATACTGTCCATGAAACCCAGGAATCTAGTCACCTATTTAGACATAAGTAGCTGAGTGGAAAGCAGTTCTTAAAGACATTAAAACCTGGATGACACTAAATGTTCTGCTTTTAAACACAGACAAGACTGAAATTTTAGTTTTTGGACCTGAGCATCTTAGGAATATTTTTTCAGTCTTTTGCCCTTCTTGGATGACATTATTCTAGCATGCAGCTCTAAAGTTAAAAATCTTCATGTTATTTTCAATCAGGACATGTCTTTTATTCCCCACATTAAAAACATTACTAGAACCGCCTTCTTCCACCTGCATAATATCACTAAAATTAGAAACATCTTGTCTAAAAATGATACAGAAAAACTGGTTCATACATTTGTCACGTCTAGACTGGACTATTGCAATGGTTTGTTATCTGGGTGTCAAAATACTTCTTTAAAAAGTCTTCAGTTGACCCAAAATGCTGCTGCCAGAGTCTTAACTGGAGTTAGTAGGAGAGATCATATCGCTCCAGTTTTAGCTTCTCTACATTGGCTCCCTATCAAATCCAGAATTTAATTCAAAATCTTATTTCTAACCTACAAAGCTCTCAACAACCTAGCTCCATTTTATATTACAGATCTTATTGTTCCATTATTTCCTTACAGAGCACTTCGCACTCAGTCTGCACGCTTAGTAGCAGTTCCTAGAGTTTCCAAAAGCAGAATGGGAGGAAGATCTTCCAGTTATCAGGCTCCTCTCTTATGGAACCAACTTCGTTTCTGTCTGTGAGGCTGACACATTGTCCAGTTTTAAGACTGGGTTTAAGACTTTCCTTGTTGAGAAATCCTATAGTTAGTGTTGACTTGTTCTGCTGCTTGAAGCTTAGACTACTAGAAGACAAACTGACCTCATTTTCTTAAATGAATTGCTAAAATTGAATTGTTTTCATCTGATACTATTTCTATCTTAACATGTGATTCTTGACCTGCCATTGTGTATCTGTTCCTCTCAAACCCAGCCGATCGAAGCAGATGTCCGCTTGTCCTGAGCCTGGTTCGGCTAAATGTGTCTTCCTCATGAGGGAGTTTTTCCTTTCCACTGTCACCTTCATTGCTTGCTAAAGATGAGAATTCTGTGATGGAGTTAAATTCAAAGCAGTCTGCTCCTCAGATAAATAATGTTAACTTATTATTTTTATATATGAATGTTTGTGTTCAGTGCCCTGAGATGACTTCTGTTGTGACTTGGCACCATATAAATAAACTGACTTGAATTGAATTGATTTGTCTTGACTTGCTGTGTTGTGCTGCCAGTCAGACATCAGGGTATGTTGACAAGCTTCATTAGCTCCGCCCACATTGCATCACTGAGTTCTTCCAGTCTATATTCCTGTGTAGATGTGAATTGTTGATAGTTTTCTTTTTCTTCCTTTAATAATATGTTGCTTCTTTATCTTCTAAATGGTAGTACAAGGTTCAAGCAGCCTCTCTGTGTTCAAACCATGACAGAGAGGGACTCATACCAGTGACTCGTCTCTGTCCTGAATCTTCTATCTTCATCTTTGCGCAGTGGCAGTATCGTAGCCTGTGAGGTAGATCCGAGGCGCGATTATTGCTAGTTGAAAACTTTACCCAATACCCCGCCTTGATGACTGCAAATACAGTCAGCAATGGCAATTTTTGACAGTCTTAACAAAGACTGAATTATTTGTTGGAAAAAACAAATACTGTTCAATAAGTGAACAATTCTTCTGTACCAGACAATGAATATACAGTAAGAGTAGATACACCTGTTGTTCTGACTGAAGTCTCACTCTGTTAAATTAAGCCAGTTCATAAACAAGCTCAACATATTTTTCCTTTAAAATAATACATTTACTCAGATTAAACTTTTGATCTGTCATCTATGTTCTATTACGAATAAAATATTGACATTTGCCAGCTCCACATCATTGCATTCAGTTTTTATTCACAATTTGTTTAGTGTCCCAACATTTTCGGAATCCTGTTTGTAAAATGTATAAATATTAATATTATTATTTTTATTCAAAGTGATGACACATGCTGAATGGCAATAAAAATATTCCGTTGAGGAAAGAGAACAGCAAAGAGTTTCCATTGATAATAATTAAAAGCAATTTATGATGCAAAGCAGATAGATGTACTGAAGGATACACCAAAATGCAGGAAATGACATCTCTGTTATTCAAAATTTCTGTGAGACGAACCAAGACACCCCCGCCCAGGGCCGGCCCATGCCTCCATGGGGCCCTTCCTTTTCTCATCCTGTTGAAAAGGAAGAGTTACTATTTATTGTCACCTCCATGTTGCTCAGGATGGAATATCAAAGTCATGGTTTCTTTATTTGTCATAGATGTGGTACATGTGATGGAACGAAATTGTGTACACAAGGTCCCAGTTACATTCAACGTAAGTATAAATTGTAAAGAAAAACTGTAATAAGATCTAAGATATGAACTAAGAAAAACGTTAAACTAAAAATATGCTAAGCACTAGTAGTACAAAACAATACACCGAAGAGCAGTACGAACATGAGTGAGTGTGAGCAGATAACGAATTAAAACAAAGATCATGATAAAGTGAAGATTTATGCAATCAGCTGGCTTCTTGAGACAGACAGCTCTTGATAATTGACATTTTAAAATGTACTGTTTGTTAATGCATTGTAATATAATAATAATTGAATTAATGGTAAATTAACTTGAATGTGCACTGAATTGGATTTTTGTACTTAATTTTTCTGTTATTTGGTGTAACTGCATCATGAAAGACCCCACTCATCCAGCACACACACTTTTTGCCCCACTCCCCTCAAGAAGGAGGCTGAGGAGCATTAAGTGTAGAACCACAAGACTGAGGAACAGCTTCTACCCTGAAGCTGTTAGACTCATGAATAAATCACCAGAATAATCACTGTGAAACATCACATCATGTTGCTGCTGATCTGTTTCATGTTGCTGTGTTCATTTGTGCCCATCTGCTCATACAGACTCATGTTCGTGCTGCTGTTTGGAGTAATGTTTTTCTATGATATTAGTGCTTAGTGTATTTTTAGTTGATGTTTTTCTTAGTTCATATCTTAGATGTCATTACTGTTCTTATTTTACATTTTATTGTTGGATGTAACTGGGACCCTGTGTACATAATCTCGTTCCATCTCATGTACCACATGTGGTGCGAATGACAATAAAGAATCTCTGACTCTGACTCTAAGCGAAATTTGGTTTGGGGCCCTCTATTTCTTCTAATAATGTGCATCACTACAATCAACAGTCAGATGATCGGATCATCAGATCGACTGCCTGGCCGACATCCATGATTGGATGGCCTCAAACTTCTTAAGTTTCAATGAGAAGAAATCTGAAGTCATGTTGTTCCACCCCAATGGCTCATTCAGAAACCACGACATTGACCTTCTCTCTCCAGCCCCGCTAAAGAAACAAAGGGTCACTAATCTGGGGGTGATAATGGACCCTTCCCTGAAACTTATCAGTCACGTAAACATGATTGTTAAATCCTGATTTTTTTCAGCTGAGGCGGCTGTTTAATCTGAAGCCCATACTCCATCCATCCATTTTCTTCTGCTTATCCGGGGTCGGGTCGCGGGGGTAGCAGCCTAAGTAGGGAGGCCCAGACTTCCCTCTCCCCAGCCACTTGGAGCAGCTCCTCTGGGGGAATCCCAAGGCGTTCCCAGGCCAGCCGAGAAACATAGTCCCTCCAGCGTGTCCTGGGTCTTCCTCTGGGTCTCCTCCCGGTGGGACATGCCCGGAACACCTCACCAGGGAGGCGTCCAGGAGGCATCCTAACCAGATGCCCGAGCCACCTCAACTGGCTCCTCTCGATGTGGAGAAGCAGCGGCTCTACTCCGAGTCCCTCCCGGATGACTGAGCTTCTCACCCTATCTCTAAGGGAGAGTCCAGACACCCTGCGGAGAAAACTCATTTCAGCCGCTTGTATCCGAGATCTCGTTCTTTCGGTCATAACCCAAAGCTCATGACCATAGATGAGGGTGGGAACGTAGATCGATCGGTAAATTGAGAGCTTTGCCTTTTGACTCAGCTCTCTCTTCACCACGACAGACCGGTACAGCGCCCGCTTCACTGCGGACGCTGCACCTATCCGCCTATCGATCTCACGCTCCAGTTTTCCCTCATTCGTGAACAAGACCCCGAGATACTTAAACTCCTCCACTTGGGGAAGGACCTCCTCCCCGACCTGAAGCCCATACTATCCATAAAGAACCTTGAGACAGTGATCCATGCTTTCATAACATCGAGGCTCGATTACTGCAATTCACTTCTGTTCGAAATCAGTCAGTCCTCCATTGCACATCTACAGCTGGTCCAAAATGCTGCAGCTCGATTTTTAACTGGTACAGGCCATAGAGAGCACATCACACCAGTTTTGTCCTCCCTGCACTGGCTACCCATTCACCTTCAGATCCAGTTTAAAATACTCATGTATGTTTTTAAATCTTTGAACAGTTCCGCTCCACCTTATCTCACTGACCTTCTGCAGCCATATGTCCCACGGCGCTCTCTGAGGTCAGCAGACCAGATGCTTCTGTCAGTCCCAGAAACTCTTAGCAATCTAAGTGAAGATTAGAGCGATTTGTCTTCAGTTTGGGAAGCCGAAGTTATTTCGGGTTATGAGCAAGAAACAGCAGGTTCTAATTTAGGTCTGCAGCCGTATTTATTTCAGCCTTACCGTTCAGAAGCGAGGGGGGGTCCGAGGGGTGCAGCTTTATTCATAGCAGACGCTCTGACTGACATTCCTGCACCTACGTCACAGACAGGGCATGCGGAAGTACCCGGATGTCCCGTGAAGAAACACAGCGCAAATTTTAAACTTTGAAACGAATTTTCATTAATTTATCATTTTGTTTGCAACAACGAACATAGTTGAATGATACAAGATATATATGTTGTGTCATTTTATGCAAAGTTCAAAAATGATGTCACACACACTTTAAGTATAGCTTGAAAACCCACTGATATTATTTTGCCTTTAACACAGTGTGATTTGTTTAGATCCTCTCTGTTCTGTACAGTGTTGGCCATTTTAGTTAGTTTCTGTTGCTATTTATATCTATATTTTTATTTTATGTTTTCCTGTCCACTGTGCTTTTTGTTTCTATTGTACAGCACTTTGGCTGGCCTTGTTGCTGTTTTAAGTGCTCTATAAATAAATTGGTATGGTATAATTTGCCACCTAACATAAACTCACTGCAACTCTGACAGCCCTGTTTGGGGGGCAAGACTTGTTTTTTTTCTTCTTTTTCTGCATGTAAAGAGAATGATTTACATATCACACACAAACACACAAACACACACACACACACACACATACACACACATCTATCTATCTTGTTCAAAAAAGCTTTCAGTGTGTAACTTTTATTACTTTGGTATTTTAGTATGTAGCTTTTTTATTTCCATTGCCTCATTTTATTGCTGTTACTTTTATTTTATTTTCACTGATTTATTGTACCGGTTTTTATATTTTCTGTCCTGTTAAGCACCTTGGTCAATGCAAGGCATTGTAGGAAGGTGCTATACAAATAAATTTTATTATTATCTATCTATCTATCTATCTATCTATCTATCTATCTATCTATCTATCTATCTATCTATCTATCTATCTATCTATCTATCTATCTATCTATCTATCTATCTATCTATCTATCTATCTATCTATCTATCTATCTATCTATCTATCTATCTATCTATCTATCTATCTATCTATCTATCTATCTATCTATCTATCTATCTATCTATCTATCTATCTATCTATCTATCTATCTATCTATCTATCTATCTATCTATCTATCTATCTATCTATCTATCTATCTATCTATCTATCTATCTTCTACACACAGCAGGAAACCAGGAAATCAACAACAGATGCTCAAAAAACTAATATGTCCGTGTTGGGAGAGAAAAATACTTTACTGCAGCAGCAGCAACATTTACCAGGTACACAGAACGGTGTCAGAACAGCCGTGGTGCATTCAAAAACTAAGGATTCATGAAATTCAGAAAGAAAACAAGCTACTGTATAATCAAAGAGAACTTAGCTCAGCAAGCAAACTAACCATATTAACAATGTGGGCGTTCTAAAAATAGTGGTATAAAAATCATTATAGCCAACCAGTAGAGGGCGCTTATAAACCACACACATGCAGGACATCTATAATACATATTTTAGCAAGAATTTCACTACAAAATAATCAAAGTTTATACCCGTTATATATATACAGTATATATACAGGTCACAATGACATCCATGTGTCATCTACCATTCTGGTACCTGAGACACTGACCACATCACTACTGATGTCCACACTCCCCTCGAGCACCTGCCCACACTGATCATCCCACAGGTGGCCATGTGACGGTAGTGTCTTCTAACCCTGCCAGAATTGAGTGTCTGAACCACATTTCCCTAACATCCCTAATGGCAAAGGTGCCACAACTGCCATTCCGAACATCTATCATACATCTATCAAATACATTGAGCGCTTTTTATGCACTGTTTTCAAGATGACTTTCACTTATGGTTCTGACCCCCAAAAAATTCTGTGTTAAAATGGGTTCAAATGAAATAGAGCCATAAAAAAACACTATGTCAGCATCATTTTGAACCTTTTAGCGTTTATTTTCAATAATTTTTCTTCTGTTTTACCTGTTGGGGCACAGATGCATTTTGGGAAATTGAAGCTAGCTGCGTGACGTCACCAACGTCTATGCGGTTGTTTGTCGCTTCCTGTAAAATAGAGGAGGCTTGTTTTAGTCTAAAGTCGCTTATACATTTTTTGAGTCGCAGGGTGAGGTTTTTTGGCTTTGTTTTCAACATTAAGTCACTTTTTTGGGCTTGTTTTTCTGTCCAAGTGACAGCAAAATATGAGTGGTAGGTATTTTGTCCCTTCACGCCACCCTTCCATGTATGTTACGTTCAGGTGCGGTTGGGGACGCACGTGACGTGACGTGACGACAGGCTGTTTTTCACATAGATATAATATTATTATATAGATATAATATTATTATTATATCTATGGTTTTTCAGCGGTAAAAACAATATTAGCGCAAGTAATGACGCTTATCAGAGCTTGAGCAGAATACTGACAACTTCTTGTAAGTTTCCTTGCACTGATGAGAAGGATAAAGATTGGTGTATTTTTGTGTGTGATGCTTACACTGTTTCTTACATCTTGATGAAGGTGTGTCACAAGGAATGTTGCAGTAAGAAATCTCCAACGGGCAGTGAGGTGAGTCATCTGTGCTAAGTGCAGCTTCATGCTAATGTGCTGCTTATCTGAATATATGTTCAGTGGTGGAGAAAGTACTCAAACACTGTACTTAAGTAAAAGTACAAATAAACAGACAAAAATGTACTCTAGTAAAAGTAGAAGTACCATATTAATGTTTTTACTTAAGTAAAAGTAAATAAGTACTTGCTTTTAAAAATACTTAAAGTATTAAAGTAAAAGTACTTGCTGAATGTATTACCTAATGCAAGTGCGCCTACTGTATGTATATTTTCTGTAATACATTAATAGTGTTGAGCCATTTTAAAGAACAATGCTGCAGATAATACATGTTTTTATTGTGTTTACTCTGTGACACAGTTCACATTTGGACTTGTGATTCTGTGCATCAGAATTTCAGGGATGACACGTAGAGTTAAATGTCATAAGCAAAATAAGAATAATAAGGAATGATTATACCTCTGAAAGTTTCTATTTAACACAAAGTAAAACCGATGTGTCTTTTTAACTGCAGTAAACACATTTAAGTTAAAATTGTCTGCCTGAAAAAAGGAGCATTACACCTAACAAAGGAACAGGCTCTGATCATTTCAACTGCAATTTGTCTTCAACTTTTAGTTAAAATACTGCTTTTCACATGACGTAGCGACTTGTAGATCACGTGACTGAATCGCCATTTTGGTGGCGGAAGAAGCCGAAGTGTGGGTAGACGCGCCAGTTCGTTTCTTTGTTGTTGGATTTCTAGTAATTTCTAGCAATCATGGTCCAAGGTTGCGTTGTCGTTCGCTGCAACAACCGTGCTGGTTGCGGTGATGTGAAGCGGTCCTTTTTTTAAATTCCGAAGGTCTTAAAACACCAAGGAGAAGCAACGAAAGAACTATCTGCAAAGCGACGTAACTTGTGGCTGGCGAGAATCAACTGCAGGGATTTCACCCCATCCAAATATTCAAGATGTTCAGACCACTTCAAAAATGGTGAGTGTTGTTAAAAACACAGAGAAATGGTAAAATGTAAATGAACAGTCAAAGTTAGCTGAACGCTGAGTAATCAACCCATGTAAATGTGCATGTAGACTGTCAGATTATGCACAACAGAAAGTCAGGGCAGGTTGCAACTTTTTCTTTTTTCTGTATTTTCCTAGCCTGGTTTAAACCAGACCCTTGTCCTTCACTTCGCTTCGTACTAGGGTCTGGACTTTTCCCATTGAAAAACGTTTCTTGCTGGAGGCGTGGCCTCTGCTTAGGAACAAAACCATTGGATATTTTGAACAGGGAAAGCATTCTGCTCCCTCCCCTCAGAGCCACCCCCCGTGCTCTGGTGAACTTGACTGACAGCTGCTCCGCCTCTTGCAGCGTTTCTCTCGCTGCGCAAATTCTGTGTTTATATGTTATAAAACGTTTTAATACAATAAAATCAAACCATGGATCGCTGGTCCAGCTCACCAAAAGACCAGAAAATCTGCAGGGACTCGGTCAGCAACTAAAACCCGAGTTTAATTCTCGTGACAACCTGAGGCATTTCCGTGTTCATTTTACTCAGCAGGAGGGTGGAGGAGAAGGAGGTCGAGGGAGCGATTACTTGACTTTTGGGAGAAAAAAAACAAAAAACTCCAGATAAGGGATTAAGCAGGGGAAATTAATAAATTTGTGTCACATATAAAACAGTTCTGCATCGCTTTGCATCGCTTTGAATGATGCCGTGCTCTGGTGGACTGACAGCTGCTCCGCCTCTTGCAGCGTTTCTCTCGCTGCGCAAATTCTGTGTTTATGTTATAAAACGTTTTAATACAATAAAATCAAACCATGGATCGCTGGTCCAGCTCACCAAAACACCAGAAAATCTGATGGGACTCGGTCAGCAACTAAAACCCGAGTTTAATTCTCGTGACAACCTGAGGCATTTCCGTGTTCATTTTACTCAGCAGGAGGGTGGAGGAGAAGGAGGACGAGGGAGCGATTACTTAACTTTTGGGAAAAAACAAAACAAAAGAAAACTCCAGATAAGGGATTAAGAAGGGGAAATTAATAAATTTGTGTCACATATAAAACAATCCTGCATCGCTTTGCATCGCTTTGAATGAGAACATGCCGCTGCTCGCTGACTGAGCGCTGGCAGAGCCCTTTTATAGGGCTCTGCGCGCTGGGACTGGTGGGGGCGTGGGTTAGGGTCCAAAACTCCACCCCTTCTGTTCTCTGATTGGTCCGAACAAAAATCTACCGGAGAAATCCTTGTGGGTGGGTGCAGTCCCAGACTGTGCAGTGAAGGGAAATGAGAATTGAGCGGAGCTGTGTAGGAAGGCGAGGGCCAGGCTAGTATTTTCCAGGTAAACCTGCTGGCCTTTTTGACCAGACAAATCCTGACTGGGCTCCTAATCTCAACCTGGGTTATGACATGTCTGCAGATTCAGCCAGAGAAAATGCATCAAACAGGTGGCTATATGATGTTATTGCCTTGTATAACAAGTAAAGTCATATTTTGTATAATTATGACTAGGGCTGTGTAAAAATATCGATATTGCGATAAATATCGATTTTTTTCTTTCCTAGAAAAAAATCGATATTCATCTGCAAGTATCGTACCTTAAAAAAAAATATTATTATTATTATTTTTTTTTGCTTTTTGAATGTCCAGAGGGCCAGACTTTGCTTATTTAGATATCTCTGCATCCCTGGCACCAGTGTATCTTCAGAGAGAGTCTTCTCCACCCCTGGAGATATCATCACTGTGCAGAGAAGTGCACTTCTCCCAGAGCACGTTGATCAGATTCTATTTCTAAACAAAAATCTGAGGAGAATGTAGCTCACTTGGTCTGCAGAGTAGACTTTCTGTTTAGAGTTCACTTATTAGTCAGGGTCTATCTACAGGCCTTAAGCTGCTCTGCTAAGATGGGTGCATTTCAAGTTAAATGTTCTTCATTACTTGAATTATAGACTGTTTTGGAGAAGTCATATTACTGTTCACTCACCAAGCACTAAGAGTGATTCCTTCAGATGTTAAGTGTCAAGGTTAAAAAGGTTTCAAACTATTCAGAGCAGGGCACTTGGTGCACTTTATTTACTTTACAAATGCATGTAAGCTACAGTTTTTACTGTTTCAATTGAAAGAAACATGTTTTCTCACGACTTCTTTGATTCATTTTGTCCAGCTGTCACACGCTAAGTACACGTCATTCAGTTAAAGACTTATAACATGCCAAGTTATAAGTCATCTCCAAGAACTCCAAGTTCTTAACGAACTCTCTGGAGGAACGCTTTATTTTGAAAACTAACCAGGACATGCCACGGTCTTTGACGAGGAAGGCAGGCGTCACGACACGCGAATCTATAAACACGCCGAGGTACAACTGGACTTCACGGACAGATGACCTGTGAGTCCAAGACTGCTTCTACAACTCTATCCACCGAGACGAACGTCCAAAGGTACAGAGTGCTGATGTTTTTGGATCGTGCTGTGAGGTCGAGCTGGTTCTCGTACGGAGGAGTGTCATTTCTAGTTAAAACTCAAAATAGATGACTCTCTAAACTTCCCTTTCTTCCATTTCATCTTAAACCTCTCTTATCTTAATTTCTAAGCTGGAAACTACATTTTAAGTCATTAAGCTGACCTCTTTACCTTAATTAATTTACTTATTCAGATTGAATAGTAATTTCACGGATTCTTTTCTTTTTCAGTTTACCTAATATTTCTGTGATCTTTATGATGGATAAGTAAAACAGAAGCCATAGAGTGACAGACACGTTAACTTAGTTTGGTATGCCAAAGACACTACCATTTATTTAGAATAAATCAACTAAATTAACACCATTACACTTGATTGACATGATTTCAGTTTCTTTCAATTTAATACGTCAGCACCTTTAAATTGTAACAACAGACATAAATACAGGATGTCATTATACTTAGTCTGTGGCTCAGTCTTAGCTTAAATATAGTTACCAGCTTAGAAATGGAGATGGAGAAATTTAAGAAGGAGAGGTTAAAGGAGGAAGTTATTTATCTTGAGTGTAACCAGAAATGACACTTTCCATCTGACTTCTGCTGAATTCCAGGTACGTTTGTAAACAGCTCTTTACCTTTTGACGACAGCCCGGTAAGAGAAGACCTTGTAGCTTTTCAGATGTACGGGGTCCTTGCGGGGACCAGTACATCTGAGCAGGTTATTCGTTTACCTTCCCAACGTCTCCTGGTTTTGCGTTGGTCATCAGAAAATGCGTCAGCTCCTGGTTGACTTCAAGATAACTTATTCCAGGAAGGAATAAACAAAGTTTTGAGCTTACGCTCGTTCGAAGTGGACTCATAACAGCATGTTATTAGTCCTTAACTGGATGACGTGTCCTTAGCGTGTGACTGAGTTCATCCAGCTCTTTGGGACGACCTCACATCTTGAAGTTCCCAGCAGACTTCCTCGTTCCAGCAAAAACTTAGAACTTAGTAGAAGATCTGAGAAAGAGAGGACTTGTCCCTTTCCCATTGGTCCAAAAAAGAACCAGTCGAGCAGTTCACTTGTTATCACGATTCAAGGTGAAATTCAGAGCAGAGGGAAATTGTTTAGGAAAAGTATCTGAGGGAGAAGACTTTCAGACGCTAGATGAGAGTTTTAGCTGAAACTCAACAAAAACAACTTCTGTGTAAGTCAGTTTGACCTTTTATCTGAACTTTGACACCCTTTCATTTGATCAAGTAACACAGTCATGCTTCACATTTAAAGAATAACATAGCATATAACATATATCATGAAAATGACAAAAGTTATTCTTTTGATTACATTAGAATAAAATCAAAGATAGAAATAGTCTCTTTTGGTGACTATGTTCTCCGATTACAACTAATAGAATGGACCCTCTGTGGTTAAGTTAAAGATACTGTTAACAGTGTTTCATTAGAAATTAAAGTGAAGTTATGGTTTATTAACAAGTACTTCTTGTTACATAGAAAAAGCACAAAAAGTCTGTGCTCACCTAATGCGATTTAACCATACGTCCATATCTCATACAAGCCTGTTATTTTTGTTTATGATAATAATAATAATAATAATAATAATAATAGAAATAATATTGCATTAGTCTTTCTTTTTGAGGCCCTCAAAGACGCTTTACAAATTTCTTGCATCATTTAATAAGACACACATTCACACACAATGTTTTATGAAGTAGAAGTTTTAAAGTGCAAAAGCAGTTGATCACATATCAAAGTTATATTACAGTTGTTTAGTTGTGCTTCATTTTTTCTTTACGGGGTGTGTGTTGTACATTGACTCAGACTGAAAGTAATTACATCAAATAGACCTTTTACCAGTTGACGTCATCACGCAAAGCTTGCCTGAAACGAGCGTTCTGATTGGACGGCAAAAAGCCGCGCCGATTTGAAACCGGATCTCGGGGGGTTAGTAGGAAGTAGCCGGGTAGCTTTAATGATGGCGAGTAGTAATTTAGAAGCTTGGTTTCTTAAAATAGTGGACAACAACTGGTCAAAATGCCTGAACATCGTGCCGCGGATCCGAGAGGAGGTGATAGTGAGGCAGCTGTCGCGTGGGGCCACCGTCTCTAAGACAACAATAGCTGAAACAAGAAAGTTGAAGTCTGCAAGATCTATCGCCTTTACAAAAGATGGACATGTTCAGCTCGTGGGTGTTTGTGGCACTGCTGACGATAGTGTTCGTGCTGGCACTGTTGTCATTCATGCTAAAGTAAAGGCAAGCATGAAGCAACGCAACTATCGGGTGTTTATGGCGCTGATGGAAAATGGGGAAATCCTTCAGGCTTCTTGCGAATGTCCAGCAGGGTGAGCCAACTCTCTCGTGTAGTTGTCAACAACGTTATATCCAAGCGTCAGAAAATACATGTTTTAAATTTCTCACATCAATACTTCTGATATTTATTCTGATTTGGTTATTGTTACGGGTTTAACTTCTTCTGTTAGCTGCTAACTAGCGCCATGTAGCCACAGTATGTAAACAAAAACATGACGTTTGAGTCAGTCACACCATGTTTTAAATTTCTCACACCAATACTTCTGATATTTAGACTGGTTTGGTTATTGTAACTGGTTTAACATCTTCTGTTAGCTGCTATAAATAGCACCATGTCTTCATAAGAGCTGTCATTATACTGTAAGCACAGTATGTAAACAAAAACATGACGTTTGAGTCATTCAATATTCGTCACTATTTGTTTTTTTGTTACAGTTAACTATGTCTTATAAACAACACTAGACAATTGGTGATGTTGTAATGTGAAAAATAATAACTATCCCAAGCGATACATTTATTAGCTTTCCTGGGAAAATTGATTTATGTTTGATAACATATTTACTATTACACTTTTGACACTGTTCATACAGCTGACACTGTATGAGACGTAGTGTGTGAAAATGTTAAATGTATTACCAAAAAGATATTTTGCATGTGAATTCCCTGACACATATGGTTGTGTATTGTGTTTGTGATTATATTTGCAGGCAAGGAGGTGGCTGCAACCATGTTGCTGCATTGCTTTTTGAATTGGAGAAACACCAAAGTAGTGGGGTGTTGGAAATACACTCAAAACCAACTTGTACTCAGTTACCTTGTACATGGAAGGGACCAGCCCAAAAACGACCGGCACCTGCTACTTGGGATGAGTTGCAAGTTTTAAAGTGAGTGTAATCATTGTTCCTGAACAAAATTCATATTAAGCTTATAACACAAATACCCAGAAAGGTGACTTTAGGTGTCCAACTTCACCAACAACTGGAATAACAAAATATCACTTATTATGTCTTATTCCAGTCCAAAAAAACTATTCCACATTATCCAATTGTAGTTTATTCAATTGTGTTAATTGTTGTTAATTGTTTTCTAGTGGCACTAGATAAAAAAATAAAAGCACTAAGAAATAAATGCAACCACATAGTTACGGTTTTAAAAGCTTTCTACAATTCTAAGATCTGGAATAGTTTTTGGACATTTAACAAAAACACTTCAACAAACAGATTTGCTATTATGTGTTTGATATCAACCACATTCTTCATCTTTTTGTCCTTTAAGGCATGACATCCGAGTCGACAAGTTTTCCAGGAGAACGCTGAACAGCTTGAATTTTGACCCACGACATCCTGATGACCGGAATCAGCCCATGACTGCTGGTCTTCACAAGGACTTGTTGAGCGTGGAGCCATTGTTGCCCTTTTGCAGGTTGTATTATTACACTTTAAAAACCACTAACGCTTATCTGCATGTTCTTTAATTCATTTATTTTGTCTAGATCAGGAGTCGGCAACCTGCGGCTCTATAGCTTTAACTTTAGCTCTCTTCAACTTTTTCCTTTACAGTATTTCTATTCTTAATTCTTATTTTCAACCATAGTGAAATACATAGGTCTGTATAGTTTTATTTTTTTATAATTTCGTTAAAAAATTCCCCCACCTCTTTACAATAATCTGATTTTTTTTCATTTGTCTGAAATTGTATGCATATGAATAAAAATTTAAATCCATTACATATTTTTAGCTTTAAAATGTCACCACCTACTGGCAACAAAATTCTCCTCAAAAAAACTTAAAGTGACCCATGGGCCACCAGCTGGTAACAGCTGTAGCAGGTTGTTGCGGCTCTGGACACATTGAATTGAGTGCATGAAGGTTTAAAAATGGCTCTTTTGATCAGAAACACTGCAGACCCCTGGTCTAGATTTTCAAGCTTCATGTTTATTTCTTTTGAGGTACGCTGTTCCCCTGGCGGCAGTTCCGGACCCTCCAGCAGCAGAAGAGTTAGGTGAAGATCTCGGCCCATTTCCGGTCTCCATCTTCACCATCAGAGAGGCCTGTCAGAAGTACAAAGCATCTTTAAACGTCTCACAAGAACAATCTGATTCAATTGAGGCAGAAACACGCAAACAGTCGTCCTGTGATTTATGGTTCAAACACAGAAAATTTCGTTTGACTTCATCAGTTATGCACAGAGTTTTTGTCATGCGGCCATCTACAAACCCAAAAAAATTTCTGGCACAAAAGCTGTACTGCTCTGAAAGACTGCAAACAAAAGATATGAAGTTTGGGATTGAGCGAGAAGAAGCAGCAGCACAAAGGTACAAGTTGAGTAGAGATCTTAAGGAGAACGAAGACATTACCTTGCTCCGTTCCGGCTTGCGTGTCTCCACTAAGCATGGATTCCTGGCAGCCTCCACTGACCGGCTGGCCATCGACAGGTCTGGCGCAGTCCGTCTGTTGGAAATAAAAAATCCAGCAAACTGTTGGGATGCTACAAACATGGATGACATATGCAAAAAACAGTCATGTCTGCAGATTGACACAAATACCTCAAGCATCACACTGAACAGAAAACATGCTTATTACACTCAGGTTCAATCCCAGTTGTACTGTTACGAATTACCAGAGTGTGATTTTGTGTTGTGCACAAAATCATTCCTGCATGTAGAAACAGTGAAGGCAGACTTTTCTTTCATGCAGAAGCTGCTACACAAAGCAGAAGGTTTTTTTGATAACATCTTTCTGCCAGAAACTGTGTTCCCTAGAGTGAAACACAACCTTGATCCAATTGATATAAGAACATGTTGAAGTGGGTTTTTTTTTTTTTGGTGATTTGTAGCAATGGCAGTTTCTGGTGCTATTTTTGTGCTAGGTGAATATTTGTAATGATTTTTGCATTTTTTTTTTTTACAGCGTTCCAAAAAATGTTGCAGTTCTGCGCTTGTTGCACAATGTTATGCTTGTGGTTTCATGAAATGTTGGTGGGTAGTGTATTTGTGTCGTTTCTGGGGAGAAAAGTTATGCTGCTGTGTTTGCACAATGTCAACGTTCTAACTACATCGGATGTTCTAGTATTTTGATTTTTCCTGAAAAGGATTAAATTCAGCAGAAGTTTACACATTTTCAGGATGTTTGTTACAGAGTATTTGACGCTGTTTTTTCATAATGTGAAGATGCTTCAAAAACATTTTTCATTATCCTACAACTCAATGTTTCTGGAGAAATTGTGAAGTTCCCCGTGATGTTTTTGCACAATGGTACTTTAATATGATGTTTACAGCTACTGATTAAATACAGCTGAAGATTGTACGTTACACAGATGTTTCAAACATATTTATTTTGTAATAAAAGAAACTGTGCCTTTCTGAAATGGCTGCATTTATATGTGAAGTATACCCAACAAACTTTGAACACTTTCTGTGTTTTGCATCGAAAAAAAGTTAATGTCCAAAGCTCGTAATGAAAATAGGAAAACCGTTACCTTGCAGATGGGTGCTTGAAACAGAGTCAAGTAAGCACAGGTGTGTAAGATGTCCTCCAGAATAGGGTGCAGTGTTAGTGGCATGGTCCCATCCAGAAGATGGAAAGATTTTATCCGGCCAATCAGTCGCTCAACATGAATGCGCACTTCAG
>JBBPBX010069858.1:0-12886 GCA_038048925.1 Garcialebias charrua
AGAACTAAAAGGTTTGTGCCGACTGTTCAACCTTGAACGTCTGCCTTAAAATGTAACTTGTCATCATCAAATTAATTATGTTTGTATATTTATACTTTGAACATGGTACACAATTTTTAAACAATATGAATTCCCACACATAATCAGCTTTTTGACACCATTGTTTACTGGTAGATTCTAATAAGTGCATCATTGGTTGTCACGTTTCCTCAAAGTCTGACTCCAGCTCTAACACCTTCAGGTGTTAACTGAGTATGTTAATTACTAGTCTTTATGTATGTAGTTCAAATAATAAACCAGCTACAACTAAACCAGCCTAAATAACGGATTATAAAATTATTTTTATAATTCTGTGCTCATCGAAGGCAAGTAAAAAGTTTCCATTCATCCAATCATGATTTGGTCTAATTGAAGTAGCGTTGCATCTTGGTTTTTGTAATGTTGAACTGTTTATGGTTTCTTATTCTGTCTTGTCAATGTGGTCAGTGTATAGGTAAACTTTTATGAAATGAAGTAAAATAGTTGTTGTTTTTCTCATATTTCTTGTTTTGCTGATTGTTTTGACAATTTCTTTGTCTTTGGGTTGACATCAGGTAAAGACAAAATTATATTTGTCACCAAAGAAGATCATAAAAGCCCCAGCAGTGCAGAGTTTGTAGAGGAAGACCCCGATGACCCCTATGAAGAGCAAGGTGAGGAGCAACACAGCTACTCAGACAAATTTGAGTGTGAGTTGTGCTTTTTAAATTAACTAATTAATTAATTTTTCCACTCTTAGGTCTAATTCTTCCCAGCGGTGAGATAAACTGGAACTGCCCCTGCCTGGGTGGGATGGCCAGCGGTCCCTGTGGGACTGAATTTAAAGAGGCTTTTTCCTGCTTCCACTACAGTCAAGAGGAAATGAAGGGCTCTGACTGCCTGGAGCAGTTCAGGGGAATGCAGGAGTGTCTGCAGCTCTACCCTGAGCTCTACCCACAAGAAGATTCATCACAGAGCCAGAACTCACAGGATTCTACTTCTGCAGAACCATCAAGCTCAAACCAAATACCAGGCAATGAGCAGAGCTCTGATACCAAACCACCAAACACAGAGACCTCAGAGGAGAGCTAATAAAGGGTTTATTCTGAGACACTCAGGACTCATCCTTCACATTTCACATTCAGTCATCTTTTTTTTATGGATCAATAGAAAATATCTTATGTATTTTTTACAGTGTTTCTTCTGTAGTACAGTCCAATATTAAAAGTAATAACAGCTCCTGTGTATTGGTGTAAAGGTGTCTGAAATTATATGTTACTGTCAGGTGAAGAGGAAACCAAGTAAAACTAATGATGACACAAGTTGGTTTTTAAAACCCGAAGCCATTTGAATGGATGCATAAAAAAGGAATACTACGCTGTTATCATCAAAGTAAAATAAATGTTCAATTTATATTTTTTTAGTCTGATTTTACTGCTAAACAAATTCAAGCAATTCACCAAACAGAAACTTCTGATCTGTGGCCGACACTTAACCTTTAAGACCGTGTCTCAGGTCCTTTGCATTCAGCAGACCTCGAGTTCTAAAGGTTACATACTTGACTCACAAATCAGATGGTCAGGGAAAAAATAGCCATCTTGAGTGTTTAGATTAAAGTTATTTTATCCTGTTGTTGTGCTCCAAAGCCATTTTTCAGTTCAATCCATGAGTCACAGGACCAAGCTTACAATCCTCTCTGATTGTACAGTGTGCACTTAAATTTTTTTTTTTAAATTTATTCATTTCAAATAAAATAAACACAAAATTATTTACAAAACTACATTATAAAACAATACATGAAATGAAAGGAGGCAGAAGAAGAAAAAAATCTTATATCTGCCCCTTCTTCAAACAAAATTAATTCAAACTTTAATTTGCCTTGCTTTAAGGCAACAGGTCAGTGCCCACTCATTGATTTACAGCAAAAACACAGGAGTCAAAACTTGCAGTAAAATGGTTTTCTTTACATGTTTTCTGCTTTTTATGCACCAAGTTCTCCTTTATGCTGCACAAAATGTTCCATGTTTCACTTGTCTCAGAATGCATTTGACTGTTGTCACTCATCTATTTGCTGAATTCATTGTAGAGATTTATTGTAAGAAGAAACTTCTGAAACTGTAATGTATTCTTCATAATCACGACTCCGTCTATTCTGCATTTATTCTGCTAATTAAAAACCAAACTATACCTCACCTGAACCAAGTGGAAGTGTTTGTGTGCAGCAATGAAATAACTGAAGCGAATATTGCAGAAGTCTTTGTAATAAAATAACTTTCTTGTGACATGATTCATTTTATGTGCTACCTATGACTGACCAATAAGAAAGTGTCATTACAAAAATGCTTCAAATTATATGTTTTCAAGACTTAAAAAGCACTTGAAACTACATAGTACTGTACAGTCTGGCATTCATACGCAATCTGATTTATTTGTTTTTTAAAGATGAGCTTCTGAGTTAGCATTTAAAGCTAGTTTGTTGTTTTTATCTTCATATGTTCTGTATGATTATAAACAAGAGAGTAAAATCATTCATGTAAGATTTGGCTTCAACAAGATCAACACCACAAATCAATAAACCAGTGAAGAAAATGTATGAAATATTCACAGAAACGCAAACGGCATCGACGATCTGTACACTACAAGTTTCATTTGACAAGTTCTTAATAATTACATCTTCACTAAAGAAGACCGTCACAAACTCAGGGTCAGAGGTCAGGTTTTGTCAACTGAGCGGCCTCAAACAAAGATCAATAATTACCAAACACCCTTGTTTGTCATTGGTGGATTCTTGAGAGGAAAGGTGAAGAAAAAGCCAATGGGACAGGACAGCAAAGAGTGATTGGTCTCAAAAGTTGATGAGTATGCAGTTTTTCTCCACAGACGCATGTTTGCTGTAAGTTAGAGCTGCCATCATCAGCCTGACCTGGTCTCTGCAGACAGAAACTACCTGAGAACATGTCCAGTTTAAAGGAGATATGCAGCGGTTTACCTCTGGATCCACTGCCACCCAGTCAGGGAAGAGATCCTAATGTGCCACATGCACCAATTCGGACCCCAAACCTCACAGCTCAAGAGGAACGAGTGAGTAGGAACTCACATTAAATTCATTTTCTTCGTATTTTAACCTCTGAGATGTTGTTCTGAAATTATTTTAGAGGTGCATTTTGTTATCCTAAACATTTAGACTTACTAAAAGGAGAGCCTGCTGTGTGTAGATTCTTTCTTTTATGCTGGGTGTCCTTTAGTATGGAGTAAACTGACCTGAGATACCATTACTGTACATATAGATAAATATATAATAATAATTGTTGCGATTAGGAAGTTATATCCGTTCTAGACGTTGTTAAATCATATTTTCTAAGATACTGTGTCATTAGGGTGTCTGATTTAGATGCAAATTTTACATTATGTCACAATCTGTTGTGCCCTCCACTGTGTTTCATCGCCCTTGCTGGTTCGCCCCCCAAAATATTGATTAGATTTGAAAGTCAACAAATGTTTACTCAAACTCAGAGCAAAGGCTGCAGTCAATAATTAAAGGAGAAGCTGGAGGAGACGTAACTTTTCCGTAAGAAGAGCGTTCTGTCTGGCATTGTTTAAACACTGATTTATTTTCGCTAACCACCAGTAAATGTTTCTCCCACCACCACCACCCCCATCCCACAGCTGGCTCTAAGAAATGCCCTGAGATATTTCCCGCCCTCCCATCATGCAACGCTCGCACCTGAGTTTGCCCAGGAGCTCCGCCAGTACGGCCACATATACATGTACCGCCTGTGCCCCACGTTACGGATGAGGTGAGGAGCCCAAAGCCTGGCTGGACTTCAAACGGAATAATAAATAAAATATACAGATTGTGATCAACTGCAATTTTGATTTATTACAAAAACACCTAATAACTTTGTTTTCCTCTATAAGGATGTAGAACAGGGGTTGCCAAACTTTTAGGGTTCAGGGACCCCCTCATAACCCTTACGTTTATTAAATTGTTTTCTTCAAGTTGTCTCTAATGGAAATATTTGTGTAACATAAATACATAAGACCTGTTCTTTAATAGTGTTAATGCAATTTTTATACTTTTAAACATGGGGTGTTTTTCATTCAAGACAGTAGACACTCTTAAATAACAATTTTAATTTCAACTTCAGAAAATGTCAGTTTTGAGAAAATTAACAGCATCAAAAACCACTTTAAAACTTTACCCATTCACTTAATGAACATAATAAATGTATCGCCACTTCAAATTATTACAGAAAACTCTACATCAAACTGAGCAGCAGTAGTAAGACCAAGTAACAGGGCTTCATTTGAAAACTGACTGATGCCAGAACGCAAACGCCTTGGGGGTTCTGGAGGTCCTCCCCCAGGAAATTTTGAATAAAGTAAATGTGATGTCCTGCATTTTGATCTTTTTTTTCTTCCGGCTGATCCCTTCTTTAGGAGTTGCCACAGCGAACTAACACAGATGATTTGGCAATTGGTTTTACGCCGCATGCCCTTCCTGACAACAACTGACCTACCACAGCCCTCTGTGTGCAGCAGAGAGCTGCTGTCTAGGGTGTCCAAGGGAGCAGATGATGGGGTTAAGGGCCTTGCTCAAGGGCCCAGAGTGGGGCAAATGAGGGTGGAGTTAGGTGTGGGTGCTTCACCTTTCCCCACATTTTGATGTTGTAGGTACAGGGAGTTGAACCGACGATCTTATGATCACAGTCCCACTTTCTCTAGCCTCTGTGCCACCACTCCCCCTGGTATGTAAATGTACTAAAGTGCATCTTAAATGAAACATATGGGAAAGATCACATTCTACAGACTGTCTTCCACTTTCTTTTGAACCTGAGACCAAACCTGAGACTTAAGATCAAGCTGCTACAATCTTAAGCTATTTGTAAAACCGCAGTTTAGAACTACTGTAGTTTGAAAGGAAGAATTCAGGGAGTTGGATTATGGAATAACTTAAAGACAGATGTTAAGGAAGCCAAATCAATCCTTGTATTTAAGAAACTGGTTAAAATCGAATTGTTAAACAAATATATATGAATGTATTTTAATGAGTAATGTATGATAATTGAAAATTGAGTGAGTTATTTACTTGCTTTCTTATTTACAGAAAACGTTTGTTTGAATTGTTTATTAGATAAATAAGGAGCAGATTTAATATTAAGTTTTTCT
This sequence comes from Garcialebias charrua, assembly GCA_038048925.1. Taxonomy (NCBI): domain Eukaryota; kingdom Metazoa; phylum Chordata; class Actinopteri; order Cyprinodontiformes; family Rivulidae; genus Garcialebias; species Garcialebias charrua. The sequence goes on from JBBPBX010069858.1 coordinate 5,188, forward strand.
TAATCTGCCACCTTTCATTTTATATTTTTTATGTTTTTTTTTTCTAATTAAATATATGTTAATTGTTATGTATCTCATTATTATAAAATGAATAAAATAAATAAATGAATTGTCTTGAGAAATGACAGTTAAACCTTCAAAATAACATTTTGCGTGACCTTGTGTGACCTCTCATGATCTGTTGTTGCTTGGCGTTTGTGTTGGGTATGACTCTCAGCTACTACCACACCAAATATTAGGACAATATCCGTTAAACAGTTTGGGTTAAAACCACTTTTATTATTTTTAAGTTCAGTTGGCTGCATCGGGCTGACTTCAAAAATGAATCAGCTGTACATGAACATCCAGCACTCACTTCCTGCAAGTTTCATTGAAATTTGTTCAGTGTTGTCTGAGAAATTTTGCTAACAGACAAACACTTTGAACACATGCACACACACAGTTAAAAACATTGTTGTCTGCCCTTACCGTTTGGTTGCAGCAATGCGGATCAAATAAGTAAAATTTGCAGGATTTGCATTTGCAGCAGAAGATGAACGCTGCAGTTGTTTGTTTCGCCTGATGTTTATTTCCTTCTCCGCCCCAGAGCTCATCCTATAGATGAGTATCCCTGCCGCACACGCCAGGCAGCAGCCATGATGCTGATGATCATGAACAACCTGGACCCAGCGGTTGCTCAGGTGAACAACTAAAAATTCTAATTCAGTTTATTATGAAAAATAAAAAAATAAAAAAATAAATAAATGTCTTGCTTGAAGCTTTTTGATTACGTTTTTTATTTCTTCAGTTTCCGCAGGAGCTTGTCACGTACGGAGGGAATGGGCAGGTGTTTAGTAACTGGGCCCAGGTAAGCCCTGCCACGTTTTCTATACAAACATACGAAGACAGAAGTTTCAGGTTTGTGTCGTGGTTGTTCATGAGTTCAGTTCCGCCTCGTGATGCACTACCTGAGTGAGATGACCGAGGAGCAGACGCTGGTCATGTACAGCGGACATCCCATGGGCCTGTTCCCCAGCTTGCCTTCCTCGCCTCGTGCCATCATCACCAACGGCATGGTAACTGCAGGACACGAGTCGGGTGTGAAAAAGGCACACTACGATGACAAGGCTAAACATTTATTTATCCGTTAAGGTTGTTCCAAATTACTCCTCGAGAGATCAGTATGAGAAGATGTTCGCACTCGGAGTATCAATGTAAGGTGTTTTTTTTTTTCTTTAAGGTGCTTTGAAGGTGCTCAGAAATGGACATAGTTCTAATGTTGTGCTTTTACAGGTACGGTCAAATGACAGCAGGGAGTTACTGCTACATCGGACCTCAGGGGATTGTTCATGGCACTTTGGTTTGCAAGAAAAATACTCAGTTTTCAACATAAAATACAAATGAGTGCATGTTTAATGTTGTAAATGGTGTATTTCCTCATGCCTCTCGGTGCAGCTGACTGTGCTGAATGCAGGCCGGAGGTACCTGGGCACTGATGACCTGAGGGGGCGAGTGTTTGTGACCTCTGGTCTGGGTGGAATGAGCGGCGCTCAGGCCAAAGCTGCGGTCATCGCTGGCTGCATTGGTGTGATTGCTGAGGTAAGCAGCTTTCTGGCTTCTCCTCAGTAAAAGTGGCTGCAGGGGGAGCAGACATGCTGTGGGGTTTGTGTGCAGGTGGACGAGGCTCCGCTGAGGAAGAGATACGAGCAGGGCTGGGTCATGGAGGTCACCAGCAGCTTGGAACAATGCATTAAACGCATCAGGTAACAGAGCAGAGATGATCTGCAAGACTGCTTTCAATTAACTGAGATGGAGATGCCCTGATGCATGCTCAATAGAGATGGAGATGGTTTATGTTGTACGTGACAGCATTTAATATAATAAACATTGAGGCTTCAGCTTCATATGCATATTAACTGCTCGGTTCATATTTTGATTAATCAATTTTTGCATAAATAAAGTTCAAAACACATACGGAGTTGGAGTGTGCAACCCTTTCTTTGTTGTCTCACAGTCATAAGTTTCCTTAAATACTTTAGTTTGCGGAACAGGTTTTGCCACAAAAGTAGTTTAAATAATTAATCAATGAACACGATGCTGAAAAGGCTCACGGTTGATGGTCTGATAGAAAAGACCAAACTGTGAGGCAGTGAGCGTTATTAGATCTGTGAGACTGGATCGGGTCGAACCAGGTAATGGTTTCTAAACATAGCTACAGCATTTAACTGGTGAAAAGGTGCATCAGATCTCAGTGATTGATCTGTTTACGACGACTATTGCACATGCGTAAAATCCAACACCACGCCCCCAAATTGTTTCCCAGCTGTTTCCGGCTGGTCCTTTACATCTGCTCTTTTTATTGACTGTTTTATACAAACATCCATCCATCCATTTCTTTTACCTGCTTCTTCCATTTTAGGGTCACGGGGGTCGCTGGTGCCCATGTCCAACAGTCACTGTGCGAGGGGGCGGGGTACACCCTGGACAAGTCACAAGTCCATCACAGGGCCACATAGAGACAAACAACCGTTCACGCTCTCACTCACGCCTAGGAACTATTTAGAGTTACCAATCAGTCTAACATGCATGTTTTTGGTATGTGGGAGGAAATTGGAGTACCTGGAGAAAACCCACGCATGGTAAATGGAGCTTATTTATATAGCGCTTTCCAGCCCCCTATGAGGAGCCCCAAAGCGCTTTACAATACCAACCATCCACCCATTCATACACACATTCATACGGCAGACTGCCATGCAAGGCGCCTTCCAGTCCTACTGGGAGCAACTCGAGGTTAAGTGTCTTGCCCAAGGACACAACGACACATGGTGTGGGGAACCGGGATTCGAACCGCCAACCTTCCGATCGGGGGACGACTGCCATTACACCACGGCCGCCCCTTAATGCACAGAGAGAACATGCGAGCTCCACCCAGAAAGGCCCCCGGACCGGGCTTTGAACCAGGGACCTGCTCGCTGAGAGGCAGCAGCTCTACCAGTTGCGCCACCGGGCTGCCTCTTATACAAACGTATTTGTAAAATTGTTTTATTGGTATTTTACGTTGTGGTAGCGACATGTAACGTTCCCAGGTGCTGGAGTGACTGCAGAGCATGGCTAAACCAGAGTCAGGTATGAACACTGTTTAGACTAAGTGTATTTAAGCAAACTGGAAGTAGACATGATTTGGCAGCATGATGAATCAGTGGTTACTGTTGCCGCACATCAAGAAGGTCCTGGGTTATATCCCCGGTTGGACCTGGGGTCTTTCAGTGTAGCAACATAGTGACTGAGCATGCGCTTTAGTAACAGTAAAAAGGTCAATGATGCATGAATCAAGAGCTCCAATAGAATATATTGTTAATTAAAACGTGAATTATCTCTCGTGAGGAAGTTTATATTATTGTATGAGAGTATGATTCCAAAAAATGTGTTGCGCAAACCAGTCAACAAAGATTGGATTTTTTTTCTTTCTTCTTTTTCCTTTTATAGATGGCCTCCCTTCTCACCTTACTGTCATCCTCTTCACACCATTATGATTTTTTTTAAAAATAGGATAGAAAGAAAGTAAAGACGGAAAGAAAGACTACAAAAAATAATAAATACTGTATACACAAAGAAAGCACAAGGCAAATACACCCGACCGCTGTCTGTAAACCTGCAAAGAACATGACAGAACACAGCAACAAAATACATATGTATAAAGAACTTAGAATATTCATGACTTTGCATTATATTTCTATAAATATATATACCTATACCTACATATATATACATACATACATATACATGCATATGTATTCACATACACATCTACATACGATACCTGCATGTGCATCCCTGCATCTATTTGTGTGTGGTTGTGAGCATGCATAAGTGTATAAGGCTTCTCTAATAGAACATAGTGACTGTGAAGCATCAGAGATCCGACCCCCAAAGATTGATTAAGACCAAACCTTTTGTTGTGCAGGATGGTGGCAGCATCATGCTGTATGAATGTTTTGCTGCAACAGAAATGAAGATAGACAATACAGAGAGAAAACTACACCAGTCTTTATTAAAACAGAAGTCGAGAAAACTGAGAAATGTTTTGCACTTAGCTACCCTGAGATTTCACCCGAATGCAAGATTTTATCTCCAGACGGCTGTAAAATGCACCGACGCTTTAACCTGGTGGAAGGAGAACCTGAAACACCTTCAAGGTAGAAATAATGAAGTTTGTAAAAGTATTCCTAACTAAACCTGCCGCTGTCAGTGGGGCTGAAAGGTACTTTAACCAGGCTCCGCGTGAAGAGCCTGAACATACCGATAAAGTTTTTACTTTTAATAAATTACCAAAAACTCCAAATCCCCTTTCTGATTAGTTGCATTAAAAACTGTACGTATTTTGGTTTTGAGGAAAAGTGCATTTCCTGACGAGTGTGAATATTTGTCTCATTATCTTAGAGAATTGAAAAGCACCAAGACTCCTCTCAGTCTGGGTTACCATGGCAACGTTGTAGACTTGTGGTGAGTTTTCTGCAGACCTGAGCCAGGCGTGCTCTCTGAAAGAGTCAGGCGTTGTTCCACGCTGTAGTTATGACTCCTCTCTGATCAGGGAAGGGCTCCTGCAGGAGTTTGACAACACGGGAGAACTCCTGGTGGATCTTGGCTCAGACCAGACGTCGCTGCACAACCCCTTCAACGGGGGCTACTACCCCGTCTCACTCAGCTTCCACGAGGCCAACCAGCTCATGTCCACTGATCCGGGCCGCTTCCGGAGCACCGTCCAGGAAAGGTTGGCTTCACCTCGAACCTTCAGGGGTTCCCAACCCTGGTCCTTGAGGAACACCATCCTAAATGTTTTAGTTGTTTCTCTGCTCCGACACACCTGATTTTAATCAAAGGTAATTAACAGGTTTCTGCAGAACATGATGAATCAGGTGTGTTGGAGCAGGGAAACGACTAAAACATGCAGGATGGTGTTCCTCAAGGACCAATGTTGGGAACCACTGTGCTTAAGTATTGGATCTGAGATGTGTTGGTTTGAAATTGTGTTCTGTGTGACGTCACAGCCTCAGAAGACACACAAATGCCATCAACAGGCTGTCGGATGCGGGCATGTTCTTCTGGGATTATGGCAACGCTTTCCTCCTGGAGGCCCAAAGAGCCGGTGAGTAACTCAGCGAAGACGCAGCGGACGTGTCAGCGGCATTTATTTTGAATTTTACCAATGCAGAGGAACATGATAACGGTTGTATACAGGCGCAGAGGTCACCAAGGCTGACGGAGGAGCAACAGACTTCCGCCACCCTTCTTATGTTCAGCATATTATGGGGTGAGACTTTTACGACAGGCTTCAACATCATTTTATGTTTGTCTTCTGGTAAAAATAAATAAAATCTGTCAACCTGTAAAGGTGGTGATGCAGCTGTTAGAGATCGCGTCTTTTTTTGTTTTTCCTGCAGGGATATTTTCTCATTAGGCTTTGGGCCGTTTCGCTGGGTGTGCACATCTTGTGATCCCAAAGATCTGGCTGTCACTGACGATATCGCTGCTAATGTTCTCGAGGAGATTGCTGCCAGCGTGTCAGATCACATTAAACAGCAGTACAGTGACAACATTCACTGGATCAAAGAGGCTGGAAAACACAAAATGGTCTGAGCACTCTCAAAGCAAACATTTAAAAAAGGTAATGTCTTCTCATTTAATCCACTCTTTGGTTCAGGTTGTGGGATCTCAAGCCAGAATCCTCTATTCTGACCAGAAAGGAAGGATCTGCATAGCTTTGGCCATGAACCAGGCCGTTGCTGATGGAAGAGTCTCGGTATGAGGATGAATTATTTGCTAAGCTTGCTCCATGTTTGCTGCTATATCCTCCAGGATGTCATCTGCTTTGTTTTCACTCATGTGTTTAGGCGCCAGTGGTTATTAGTAGAGATCACCATGACGTTAGTGGCACAGACAGTCCTTTCAGAGAGACCTCCAACGTGTACGATGGTTCAGCTTTCTGTGCAGGTTTGTGCTACAGTTTCATTCTGAACTTGAAGATTTAAATGAAAATTATAAGGAGCTCACAGCTCTTACATTCTGGTGGCAATATTTTAAATAAGACAAATATAAAGCGGGGGGGGGGGGTAAAGTTGTTGGCAGCTTGCTTAAAAATGTCACTTGAATACATTTTAAATCAGCACTTCTGTCTCACGGTGTGCCTTCACTGCAGACATGGCGGTCCAGAACGTTGTTGGCGATGCGTTCAGAGGTGCCACGTGGGTCGCTCTGCACAACGGTGGAGGTGTTGGCTGGTGAGGCAGGCTGACTGGTCCTCCTGCAAACAGTGATCTGTGTCCTGCATCTCTGTGCTCATGTCTGATCCTCACCTGCAGGGGCGAGGTCCTTAATGGAGGGTTTGGTCTGCTGCTGGACGGCTCAGACGAGGCAGCAAAGCGCGCCAGCCTGATGCTCAGCTGGGATGTCTCCAACGGGGTGAGAGAGAGAGGGAGAGGGAGAGAGCAAGAGAAAGAGAGAGCATGAGAGAGAGAAAGACAGAGAGAGAGCAACAGAGAGAGAGCAAGAGAGTGAGAGGAAGAGAGGGAGATCGCGAGAGAGAGCATGAGACAGAGTGAGAGAGAGAGCGCAATAGAGTGCGAGAGCACGACAAAGACAGAGTGCACGTGAGAGAGAGAGCGAGAGAGAGAGCACATGAGAGAGAGAGAGTAACCGTGTTTCCATCCATTTTCATTTCGAATTTTGAGCTAATTTTTGAAATCTCGCAAATATGTAAATACAAATTAATGCGAAGCAGAAGTGTTTCCATCAACTGGCTTGAATCGCATCTACCGGGCCACGCACAGCGTCATTACGTCAGACGTCAGCGTCATTACGTCAGACGTCAGCACTGCGCATGTCTACAGTAAACAGGAAGTAGCGGTTGAAAACAGAACCCGGCCACACATCTCGTCAAAATGGAGAGAATATTTCAGGTATGTGTTGCTATCGGGCAAGTTGTATTTATTCTGTCATGCCAACTAGTTTTAGCGATGTTACATGTTGTCCGGAGCGGAAACAGCTGATCAGTCACGTGACGTGAATGTTCGCTACGGCAGAACTGAGTCGGCAAATCTGTTTCCATCTGTCGTTTTGCGCATCAGCTCTGTTTCGAAACCCCCAAAAACCACCTCAAGCGAGCGTATCAACTTTTTGGCGAATTTGAGGAAGTAAATTCGCATTTTGCCGTTTCCATTAAGCTTTTCTGCTGCGATACTTCAAAATGCGCAGCTAGACACCTTGATGGAAACACGGCTAGTGAGAGAGCATGACATAGAGCAAGAGAAAGAGAGCGAGCAAGAGAGAGAGAGAGAGAGTGAGAGAGAGAGAGAGAGAAAGTGAGCAAGACAGAGTGAGAGAAAGCAAGCAAGAGAGAGTGAGTGAGAAAAAGCGAGCGAGAGAAAGAGCGAGAGAGATGAGAATGCAAGTGAGAGAAAACGAGCGAGAGAAAGAGTGAGTGAGAAAGCAAGTGAGAAAGTGAGAAAGCGAGTGAGAAAGTGAGTGAGAGAAAGCGAGAGAGAGTTGAGTTTTAAAAGTCTTTTATTTCACACTCCAACAGTCAATACAGATAAAACATGGTAAAAGTTAAGAAATCAAAGTAAATACTAAACATGAGTCAACCACTGAACGCAAAACATTGTTAATACCCCACTTATTAACAAAGGCATCCATGTTTTTTGTCATACATGGTAAAAGTTTT
>JBBPBX010069859.1:0-18743 GCA_038048925.1 Garcialebias charrua
GGGAGGTAAGACAAGGGGAGGGGGGCTCTGTGTTTACATCAACAACGCATGGTGTCGTGATGCTGCTGTGGTCCACAAACACTGCTCACATTTAGTGGAGTTCATGACTATTAAATGCAGACCGTTCTTTTTACCGAGGGAGTTTACAGCTGTTTTGATTGTTGCTGTATATATCCCTCCAAGCTCCAACAGCAAAGATAGAGGTGAGGCACTGAATGAACTATATCTGCACATCAGTGAGCAACAAACAGCCCACCCTGATGCTTTTCTCATCACGGCTGGTGATTTCAACCATGCAGATTTAAAGAGTGTATTACCAAAAACATACAGAAACATAAACTTTGCAACAAGAGGAAACCACACCCTGGACCAGGTTTACACCACCATGAAAAATTCCTACAGAGCTGTCCCCCTCCCCCACATTGGTGCTTCGGACCATATCTGTGTCATGCTAAAGCCAGCATACAGGCCACTGGTGAAAGTCACAAAACCAGTCCGCAAACAGATACGAGTGTGGCCAGAGGGGTCTTCAGAGGCACTCCAGGACTGTTTTGACACCACAGATTGGAGTATGTTCAAAGAAGCTGCTACCACAAACAACACCACATGTCTCCAGGAGTACTCAGACACTGTATGTTCATACATCACCAAGTGCATTGATGATGTAACCAACCTTAAAACCATCACTGTTCGGGCTAACCAGAAGCCATGGCTGACAGCTGAGGTTCACAGACTCATGAAAGCCAGGAATGCTGCCTTCAAAGCGGGAGATCAGGTGGGCCTGAGGGCAGCCAGAAACAACCTGGACCGGGGCATCAGAAAGGCAAAGAGGCAGTATTCTGGGAAAATAGCTCACCGTTTCAAGGACAGCAGGGATACACGCAGTCTGTGGCAGGGAATACAGACCATCACAAACTACAAACCACCCCCCCAGACCTGTGACAGCTCAGCCTCTGCGCTGAATGAACTGAATGAGTTCTTTGCTCGGTTCGAGGCAAGTAACAGCACACCAGCACATAAACTCCCCCCCTCTCCTGATGGCCAGGTGCTGACGCTGTCCTCAGACAGCGTAAGGCGATCATTCATCAAGATTAACGCCCGGAAGGCCTCTGGTCCTGACAACATACCTGGTCGTGTGCTGAAGGACTGTGCAGGGGAACTCGCAGCGGTCTTCACGGACATCTTTAACATCTCACTGAGCCAGGCCATCGTCCCCACCTGTTTCAAAGCCACCACCATCATCCCTGTCCCAAAGAAGGCAACGCCCGCATGCCTCAATGACTATCGCCCAGTAGCACTCACCCCCATCCTGATGAAGTGCTTTGAACGGCTAGTCATGAAAAGCATCACATCTGTCCTCCCTGACTCCCTGGATCCCTTCCAATTTGCATACCGACCTAATCGCTCAACCGACGATGCCATCTCCTCTGCCCTTCACACAGCTCTCACACATCTGGACACGAAGGACTCCTATGTTAGAATGTTGTTCATCGACTTCAGCTCGGCATTCAACACCATCATCCCCCAACAGCTCATCCTTAAACTGGACAGTCTGGGGCTGAACACCTCAATGTGTAACTGGCTGCTAGACTTCCTGACCGGGAGACCACAGACAGTACGAGTCGGGAGTAACACATCTAGCACCATCACATTGAACACAGGGGCCCCACAAGGATGTGTGCTGAGCCCCCTTCTATTCACCCTGCTAACACACGACTGCACACCATCATACAGCTCCAACCACTTCATCAAGTTTGCGGACGACACAACAGTGGTGGGTCTCATCAGCAACAACGATGAGACGGACTACAGGAACGAGGTGAGCCGCCTGGCCTTGTGGTGCGGACACAACAATCTCACTCTCAACGTGGAGAAGACAAAGGAGATTGTTGTGGACTTCAGGAAGAAGGATGCCCAACATGCCCCTCTGACCATCAACAGCACCGCAGTGGAGAGAGTAGACAGCACCAAGTTCCTGGGAGTGCACGTCTCAAAGGACCTGTCCTGGAGCAGGAACACTGCAGCACTGGCAAAGAAGGCTCACCAGCGTCTCTACTTTCTCCGCAAGCTGAAAAGGGCTGGAGCTTCAACCCCCATCATGAGCACCTTCTACAGAGGTGCCATAGAAAGTGTCCTGACCAGCTGCATCACTGTGTGGTTTGGTGCATGTACTGCATCCTGCCGCAAGAGCCTCCAGCGCATTGTGAGAGCAGCTGAGAAGATAGTCGGCACCTCCTTCCCCTCACTGCAGGACTTACACAGCAAACGCCTCACTCGGAAAGCCCACCGCATGGCAGGTGATCCCACACACCCACTACACAGCCGCTTTAGACTGCTGCCATCAGGGAGGAGACTGAGGAGTCTCCAGGCTCGAACCAGCAGACTGAGAGACAGCTCTGTTCATCAGGCAGTCAGGATGCTAAACACTCTGCCTGCTCTGCCCCCCCTCCCATTTGAACTGCCTTAACACTAAAACTTTCTCACACATTACCACACAACACAAAGATTTTAACACTGGACTCTGTGTCATCAAACGGGTTATTCACTAAACTCTCGGTCATGTGCTCATACAGTTTGCACTACTTCTCATACTTGCACTAATGTTTGTATTACATCACTGCCTATAATCATAATACTGTTTACATTCTCTGTTTACATTTATTAATACTGTTTACTTTTATTACTACTGCTTACATGTAACTACTACTGTTTACATACATATACAATGTGCTCTGAACGGTCTTATTTAGGGATGCCCAATGTGCCTTACTGCATATGCCACTTTTTGCCTCTATAACAACATCAACTACTACCTCATACATATACTGTGTACATTAACTCATACGCTGCTTTGCCACTTTGCAAATGTCAATGCTAGAAACCTTTAGTTTATTTTAGTTATACTTTTTATACTCTTTTTTTTATACTAGTATGCAAAAACTCAGGACAGTATTATGTTCATTAAATGTTTAATGTTTTAGTTTTAGAGTTGGTGTAAATTTTCATACTCTTATTCCACTATGCAAAAAACTCAGGACAGTGTTAGTTTTACTATTTTATGCTTATGTCAATTATTATATGTTTCAGTGTTTCAATGTTTAGATGTTTACTGTTGCACCGAGGGACTGAGAGAAACGCAATTTCGGTCCTGTGTATGTCCTGTACAGTACATATTGCAGATCTGACAATAAAGTTGACTTTGACTTTTTGACTTTGATAAATTGATTATTTCACTTTTAGGTAAACTAATGTTTTGGATCTGTTGTGCAGATCAGATTAAAAGATGCCTCCGTCGAAGGTTCCATAATAAAGATTGTTAACAGAAAATTAATTTGATCCTGGTCTGTTAATGATTTTTTAATTTTTTAATTCTTTAAATAGCCTCATTGAACAGTGTTGATGGAACGGCAAGAGCGAGTCTTATAAATCCCACCTCATCTATACAGAACACATAATGGTAAATATGCATTAAGATAGGCCTCTGTCAAAACACATGCAGCATCTGACTTTTGAATCTCAGCTACTGTGGTTATTGATCAGATCGGATCAGATTTAATATGAAGGTGTGTCCAGAAACTGACTCACTGTGACTTCACTGAGAACAACAACATGGCTGGATTCATATGCAACCTTGCTCAAGAACTTTGAGGGGCATACGCAAGGAACGACTGAAAACAACAAAGGCACAGAAAGAACAAAAGACTGTCCACAAAAACTTTCAGCCGAGCAGAGGCAAAGACTTTCTCAAAGAACTGTCAAAACATGGTCATCAGACACAAATGGCCAGGATATACGGTCCGGATTTGGGGGGTCCGGACGAGAATCAGAACCCAGTGAACGTCTCACTGGGGGCTGGAACAAGAGAAAGCTGAACACGTTCTCCAAACAGACAAGAGAACAAATGGTCCTGAAGTCACTCACACCAGCAAAGGCCGCACCCCATATTGATCTGTGAGGATCTGTCGTTGATCTTAGTAGCCGGGATCAAAACTACAGTTGCTATGATAAATTTTTAATGAAACACATAGGCACATTTGGGCCTGCCAGCGCAGGCTTCATGATTTTTAGTTATACTGTGCTCAGGTGGATCTGACGACTTGCTTCTTCTGGTTCCTGTAACTCTGTGGTGAAGCTGAAGGGGAGCAAGGGAAATGATCCTAGCTCCTGACCCCAAAACGAGTTAACTTTTATATTTTTGTTTTTGCAGTTATCCTTGGCGGAGTGCAGAAATCTGATGTGTCACAAGGGGTACATTTTGCTAAATGATTATAATTTTAAAGAAAATGAGATGATATCGTAGATTACTGTTAGCTATATGGTTGTGAAAACCAAATTACTGGTGGCAATAGGCTGAGGTTTAGGAAGCATCTGACACTAGTGCTAAGGTTAAAGGATGGTAAATTTAGACACAATTTCCAATTTATTAACCAAATAACTTTGGCATAATTGAAACAAGGTAGAGTTTTGTTTCAAAAGGGGGTTAAGGGGTTGACAGATGTTTCTAAAAATAGAGAGGTTGGAATTGGTCCCTAGAAATAACTAATTAGAAATAACTAGATTGTAAATGTTTCCTAGAAACAACAAGGTTGACAAATGTTCCTAGAAATAACTAATTAACTAAAAGATGGTAAATACATTTTAGTATACAAAGAATAATAAGGATAACTGATAAATTTGCGTTATAAACAAAGTTCACTTGCGTTGATATTGAGGTGGCATCGGTCTTGAACGTTTGATTTTCTTTAATCATGTCATGGAGGAAGGAGTATTGATGCAAGCATATTTCAAATGAGCAATTAACAACACTTTTTTTTCTCCTCTGTCTGTGAAATGTGTGTGAAGCCGATCTCTAGTGGGGGACGCCCCTTGGAAATGTTTCCTGGCCTGCAGGCTCAAACCACTCAAACCTGAAGTGGACCTGATCAGAGGATGTTTAGAAATATGATGGTTCTGTAGATTTATAGCAATTGACTTGACTAGACGACATGTGACTTATTGACTCAGGAAAAAGGTGTATAGAACCACAGGTGTACAATGTTTTGTGAATTATGCTCTATGGCCGCCGCTTGTGATGTTATTTTATGTGTGTAATTTCTGCTATAAGCTGAATGAAAAGGTACAGTATTTTTGTAAGTATGAACCGCCTTAAAACTACTCATAATTAACCCTAATGAAGATTAAGCCTCTTCCAAACCAACTAACATGCATGATTCATTCTTTGTACTACTGATTTATAATTGATTGGGTGTTGTTTGCTGTGGCACATTCTGTTTATGATAGGTGGTTCCTGGAAATGCTCCAGCTGAGGGGGTTTTCTCAACGGAGTCCAGGGGAGGCAAGACCAGACAGCCCTGGTCAGTAAGGACCCGTGTGGGGTCGCTGAACGCACACCACAGGCAGTGCGTGTCAATGCCAGGGGATCCACACGGTTCAGTGTGCTCCAGCCCGTGAACCAGGAAGGAGCTAAAGGATTGGGCTGGACAACAAGAGGAGCTCGCGGTCGAACTCTTGTGCCTTGGTAGACGAAAGTAGCCGAGTAAGTTGCGTGCGAGGCTCAGAAGGACTCTGTTCAATGGGGCCACTCGGTACTGGAACATGCACACATAGAACAGACACCTAAAACGATAAAAACACTACATATTAGAGTCTCACATTACACGAAGAAAACTCGGGAACATAGGAGGACATTCCCGAGCACCCAAGGGGAATGCCCCTGAGTACGTGTAAAAAGTATATTAATGTTTCTGTGATGATGATATAAATCTTGTGTTCTTTCTCTATTTTTGTGTGTTCAAGGGAGACAACTGCCTTGCTGCTGGAGGAGGAACTTGGGAAACTTAAGGTTTAGAATTCTGCAATATCCTAAAGCACTTACTATTATTATCGTTAGGGATCCTGAAGTGATGCGACAACTGCTTTTGTTAAAAAACTATAACTTGGAGGATTTTGAAAAAACTGATTGAATATTGTGTATATATGCGTTTAGATGCGTTATTAGGTGTGTGAGTTTATTTCTTTTGGGATGGACCTCAGAGAATGAGGTCCAAAGGGGGTTTGTTGTGAAATAAACATATTTTGGTCTTCGTGTTTTTCATTTTGAAGGGTTTTAAAAGGATGCAGCTTGTGTCTGTCCTGCAGGCTTAGGAACTGCTCTATTTTTGGATCTAAGGGTGTGTGGATTTATAGTTTTGTGTGAGCTGCTTTGGGGAAGGGCAACGTCTTAAAGCAGAACTTCTATTATTAAGGTGAGAGCAGGCAAATGCCCAAATAAGAGCATAAAGCAGAACTTCTATTATTAAGGTGAGAGCAGGCAAATGCCCAAATAAGAGCATAAAGCAGAACTTCTATTATTAAGGTGAGAGCAGGCAAATGCCCAAATAAGAGCATAAAGCAGAACTTCTATTATTAAATTGAGGGCAGGCAACGCCCAGAGAAGGGTATAAAAATATGATTTTTCCTCCTCCACGACAGTCAACGCAGCCAGACCAACAGAAGAACAGCTGTATTCAGACTAAATCAGGTTGTATATGGGGTCTCTCTTGAAATGCCATTTCAATGTGTTTTCTCTCTCTCCTTCTTCTGTCTCCCTATCTCTCTCACTCACTCTCTGTCCACTTATTTTAATCCAATATAATGACTTTTGAAATAGAACAAATGTATTCTGTGACTTTTAACTTATGATTAATTAAACTGGTTTGGAACTTTAAGTGAGCGTCTGTCGTGTGCAAGTATATCTCTCCTTCTGTTCCAAAGTGAACCAAAAAACGAATTCTGAGGCGGATAAGAATCAAAGCCAACAATTTCCTGAACGGAGGCGTGTTTTATGAGCCCAGAGTAGTAAGACCCGCCTCACATTCAGGAAATCCATTTCCTAGTTTGCCCCTTGCAGCCAGGTAAAACGTGAGTAAACACAGAGGACTGAGGACTGGAGGACTGTGGCTAACGGCTAACCAACTTTTCATCTTGGCATCAGAGTCGGTCAGAGTTTATTGATTTTTGCATGTCCGCGAACATGTCTGCTGTGTGGATGTGTTTTACTCTTGAAGCACCGCAAAGCAAGGCAGCAGGGACGCGTGCGGGTCTGCAGCGCCGCTGTACAGAGAGGAGGAAGCTCCGTCGCGTCATATAATATGACGAACTTGATGAAACATTTGAAAAAGCACCTCAGTAAAGAGCACGACGATTGTTTAGCCCGGCGGGAGAAAGACAAAAGGAGCCGACATAAATCACTTCTGGACTTGTTTCAACAGCAAGGTAAACTTCCGCTGGACAACGTGAAAGGAAGCTAAAGGGATTACCCAGAAACGGCTAAACAACTTGTCAGGAACACTGTCAGCCAACCTGTGGGGTTTGCTGGAAAAGATTGTGACTTTGCTGGAACCCTTTGAGGAGTTAACCGTCACCATTTTAAACACCTGCTCGCTGATAACAGTGTGGACAGTGGCATCAAAACTTTGAGAAGCAGCCTCCTCCAAGCTGTCAGCAGGTGACTCCATGACATCCAAAGTGAACCCATGTATGCTGTTGGACAGGTGAGGCATATTTTTTATTAATGCCTGATTTATTAATGTTGGCTAAGTTTAAAAGTTAGAATTAAATCCTGTTGAAGTAAACATGAGGGAGACCATATATTGTGTCTTCAAACACATATAGTGCCACCCAGATGTAAAGGATTATGAGGAGGTCAATATTAATACTGGCCTCTTTACCTTAATTAATTTACTTATTCAGATTGAATAGTAATTTCACGGATTCTTTCTTTTTCAGTTTACCCAATATTTCTGTGATCTTTATGATGGATAAATAAATAAAGCCATTAAGTGACAGAGACGTTAACTTAGTTTGATATGTCAAAGACACTATCATTTATTTAAAATAAATCAACTAAATTAACACCATTACACTTGATTGACATGATTTCACTTTCTTTCAATTTAACACGTCAGCACAGTTAAATTTAACACAACAGACTTCAATACTGGATGTTAAACATATTTAGTCTGAGGGCTCTTTAACTTAAATATAGTTTCCAGCTTAGAAATGGAGATAAGGAAAGATTTAAGAAGAATTGGTTAAAAGAGGAAGTTATTTATCTTGAGTGTAACCAGAAATGACACTTCCCATCCGACTTCTGCTAAAATCCAGGTACGTTTGTAAACAGCTCTTTACCTTCAACGACGAGTCTGATAAAGAAATGACACCAGCCTTTCAGATGCACAGAGTCCTTCAGGCCCAGCACGTCCAAACTGGTTCTAGTTTACGTTTTCAACGTCTCCTGGGTTCCGCTTGGATCATCAGAAAATGTGTCAGCTCCTGGCCTCTGACTTCAAGATAAACTTATTCCAGGAAGGAATAAACAAAGTTTTCGAGCTTACGCTCGTTCGAAGTGGACTCATAACCGCATGTTATCAGTCCTTAGCTGAATGACTGTCCTTAGCGTTTGACCGAGTTCATCCAGCTCTTTGGGAAAGGTTCACATCTCTTTGAAGTTCCCAGCAGACTCTGAAGCATTTCAGCAAAACTTAGAACTTAAAAGAAGATCATGAGAGGAGTGAGACTTGTGTCTTTTTCATTGGTCCGAGGACCAGTCGAGCAATTCACTTGTTATCACGACCCAAGGTCACAGCCAGAGCAGAGGGAGATTTTTTTAGGAAAAGACAGAGAAAGCTGGAGCCCTTCTCATGAAAAACAACGGATTAACTGTCTTCTGACTTTCTAAACAAAACGGCCGGGTCTCTCTGACCCGAGTCTTCAACTTTCACACAGCAGTGAACACAGTTTAACTCTTACAGAATAACACAGCTTAAAAGCACACATCATGAAAATGACAAAAGTTATTCTTTTGATCACATCAGCCTAAAATCAAAGATAGAAATAGTCTCTTTTGGTGACTATGTTCTCAGATTACAACTAATGGAATAATTTGTAGTAAATGTCTTGCTTTACTGAGAGGTCAGTAAAGGTCATCTCTGGAACAGTTCAAAAATACACAGGTGTATCAAAGTGGACACGGTCATGTCCACTACACTGTTAACACGAAACATGTTTTTTTAACGTATAAATATTACCCTCTTGTATAAATATTATTTTTACAGGTTTATACAGATGAAAAAAGTTTTTTCATCCCTTTATTCATTAAATAAAGGGATGAAAAAACTTTTTTCATCCCTTTATACAGGTTAATTCCACTGAGTTTTGGGGACTCATTTTATTTTTACAAGAGAGACCTGATTAACACTAATTTGACTAAGGCTGCGCTTTTTTGCGCAAGTGAACTTGGCTTCTAAATCCCCCGGTCCCTTTCAGTGGGCTATATAATGTCGATTCACATGCTAATGACCCTGCTAATGACCCATTAATTCTACACCTACACCCCCCACCCCCTACCCCTCAGTCCAAAATCCTTGGACCCAGTGCAGGCCTTGTATAACACATAAGCATTTATCGCTGCCAGGTCAAGCATGTTGTAGAACACGGCAATGGGCCGCACCGTATATAAATGTGCAATCTGGTCCATTATACCGGTATGTCAGTTGACCTCAGGTCATGTGACCTGTGTCGGTCCGTCAGTTTACCTCAGGTCATGTGACCTGTGTCGGTCCGTCAGTTGACCTCAGGTCATGTGACCTGTGTCGGTCCGTCAGTTGACTTCATGTCATGTGACCTGTGTCGTTGTGTCAGTTGACCTCAGGTCATGTGACCTGTGTTGGTACGTCAGTTGACCTCATGCCGTGTGACCTGTGTCGGTCCATCAGTTGACTTCATGTCATGTGACCTGTGTTGGTACGTCAGTTGACCTCATGCCGTGTGACCTGTGTCGGTTCATCAGTTGACTTCATGTCATGTGACCTATGTTGTTGTGTCAGTTGACCTCAGGTCATGTGACCTATGTCGGTCCATCAGTTGACCTCAGGTCATGTGACCTGTGTCGGTCCGTCAGTTGACTTCATGTCGTGTGACCTGTGTCGTTTTGTCAGTTGACCTCAGGTCATGTGACCTGTGTTGGTCCGTCACTTGACCTCAGGTCATGTGACCTGTGTCGGTCCGTCAGTTGACCTCATGCCATGTGACCTATGTCGGTACGTCAATTGACCTCATGTTGTGTGACCTATGTCGTTTTGTCAGTTGACCTCAGGTCATGTGACCTGTGTCGGTCCGTCAGTTGACCTCATGCCATGTGACCTATGTCGGTACGTCAATTGACCTCATGTTGTGTGACCTGTGTCGTTTTGTCAGTTGACCTCAGGTCATGTGACCTGTGTCGGTCCGTCAGTTGACTTCATGTCGTGTGACCTGTGTCGTTTTGTCAGTTGACCTCAGGTCATGTGACCTGTGTTGGTCCGTCACTTGACCTCAGGTCATGTGACCTGTGTCGGTCCGTCAGTTGACCTCATGCCATGTGACCTATGTCGGTACGTCAATTGACCTCATGTTGTGTGACCTGTGTCGTTTTGTCAGTTGACCTCAGGTCATGTGACCTGTGTTGGTCCGTCAGTTGACTTCATGTCATGTGACCTGTGTCATTGTGTCAGTTGACCTCAGGTCATGTGACCTGTGTTGGTCCATCACATGACCTCAGGTCATGTGACCTGTGTCGGTCCGTCAGTTGACTTCATGTCGTGTGACCTGTGTTGGTCCGTCACTTGACCTCAGGTCATGTGACCTGTGTTGGTCCGTCACTTGACCTCAGGTCATGTGACCTGTGTCGGTCCGTCAGTTGACCTCATGTCATGTGACCTGTGTCGGTCCGTCAGTTGACCTCATGTCGTGTGACCTGTGTCGGTCCATCAGTTGACTTCATGTCGTGTGACCTATGTCGGTCCGTCAGTTGACCTCAGGTCATGTGACCTGTGTCGGTCCGTCAGTTGACCTCAGGTCATGTGACCTGTGTCGGTCCGTCAGTTGACCTCATGTCGTGTGACCTATGTCGGTCCGTCAGTTGACTTCATGTCATGTGACCTGTGTCGGTCCGTCAGGTGACGGACAACAATAGGTCAAGCATGTTGTAGAACACAGCAATGGGCCACCTGCATGTGCCGGCACGCACCGTATATACATGTGCCAAGGACAAGGAGAGAGACAGTACTTGTAAGCAAAATAATTTATTTGACAGAACATCAGGGTTACAGGATAATCAGCACAGCAGAATAAGACAATTTTATGCATAAAATTGTTCTGGAGCAGACAAAGCTTTCCGTTCAGTGGATGTCCCAAAATGTTCAACTGTGAGATAACTTCAGGGTCTGTTATGTGTGAATTCAGGTCAGGGCCTCTCTTCTGACTAAGGGGGGAAGTGCAAGCAGAGTCTTAGGGCCAGTTTACACGGCGCGTATTTTGAGTGTAACCGCTACTTTCTCTTTGCGACTTTGCTTATCGCCTACACGACGCTGCTGGCCCCCCTCGATGACACCGATACTTTTCTGACCCTGCTCTCAAGGTGGAAGTTTTTCGCTGACCCCCCGCTGATAATGTAAACATCTCCCGTGGAGCTTTTGTGTCAACCACATGCGCGCAGCCCGCACGCGCGGACAGTGACATTTCACGTGTCACGTTGCAAAATATAACAGTTTAACAATAATAAACAGTATTTATGTTGGCGTGGGAGATGTAAATTTATCTGAACTACAGTATCTATCTGGACTCGTTACATTTTTTAAACAGTGCGTAACGTGCTGTGAAAATGAAGACACCAGGTTTATTTTTTATTTATTTATTTATTCAGCACCAAAGTTTAAACACAAACACAGAGAATTAAACTGAACACACTATTAAAACACGTGAACCGAACTGTAACTACGTTAATGAACTGGACTCTTGCTGTGTGTTCATCTGGACCCATCAGAACCGCCGAACCATCAGCCTGTCAACGACAGCTTCTCCACCTGGCAGAAATAAATAAATAAATAAAAACTCAGTTGTTGTGTGATCAAAGTAAACACAAGCAAACATTATATTAAGAACGTTGATTTACCTGCTGTAAGTCAGCTGTACTTTATCACGGAGTAAAGTCCGGTTCTGGT
The DNA here is from genome assembly GCA_038048925.1 of Garcialebias charrua. Lineage (NCBI taxonomy): Eukaryota > Metazoa > Chordata > Actinopteri > Cyprinodontiformes > Rivulidae > Garcialebias > Garcialebias charrua. The sequence goes on from JBBPBX010069859.1 coordinate 12,021, forward strand.
CCGTAGTCCACTCAGCGGTTCTGGTCCACAGGCTCAGCGTCTGCTGCAGTGGCGGTTCTAGACCAGTTGTACTGGTGGGGCCAAGCTGGGGCCAGAGGTTTTGTCAGAGGGGCATGTTCATCTCGGAGAAAAAGACAGATTCGAAATCTTACTTGACTCTTATTTTTTAAAGCAGTGATTAACCATTGTAACCAAAGAAAATAGTTTAAAAAATCAAATGAGAAAAATATAAAACATTTTACACAGCATTTGTATTGACTGAATAAAATATATTAATAAGCAAATAAAATGATAATGAAAATAACTGTTAGGTGAAGTCTTGGTTCAGTTTCTCAGTCCAAAATTATATAACAACATTGGCTGCCCTACTAGCACAGCAACTGTATTCTGCGATTTTGATGAATACAAAATCGCAGAATTTCATGATTTCTGGCATCATGATTTCTGGCAAATCGATCAACAAATGAGTGACTCATTTGTTGATCGGTTTGCCAGAAATCATCAAATTATGTTTGTATTCTGCATCTGTCTGTTAGCAAAATATCTTATGAACAACTGAACAGATTTTGATGAAACTTTCAAGAAATATTCACTGAATGGCTCTCTACGACTGGTTGACTTTTAAAGTACATCCAATTTAAGATGGCTGCCACAGCTAACTGAACTTAAACAACACAAAATTGACTACAACTCATTCAATTTGACAAAAAATTGAGATAAAATTTGGTGTGGTAGTAGCTGAGACTCATTCCCAAAGCATAAGCAAAGGACTTTTAGAATGCATAAGATCTTTCTTTAAAATTATAGCGTTATTCAGTGGTGGGATGTAACAAAGTACAAATACTTTGTAACTGTACTTAAGTACATTTTTCATGTATCTGTACTTTACATGTGGGTACTTTTACTTTTACTCCACTAGATTTTACATGAAGTATCTGTACTTTCTACTACACTACATTTCTATAATGTGTTGAGTTACAAGTTACATTCACGTTGCAGTTTTTTGATTTGTCATTACATGTAGTTTGAAAGTAACTGATGTTGAGAGGGGAGTTGGTCCATTGAATCACTGCAAAGTGGACAGGTAACATTAGACCTGCCTTCAAGAAGAGCTGGACCAGTGACATATATTCTAGTATATACGTCACTGAGCTGGGAGCACCCACAGCACCACTAACACACCCAAAATGGATTCCACCACAGAGTCAGCAAGATACACAACACCCATGGCCTTATTGAAAGACTATTGAAATATTATTGAAAGACTGTTCAGTACAGCAGGACAGATCCTCTCTCCCAAAAGAGCCAGACTGGACTCAAAAAAAAACTTTGAAAAACAACTTATTCTGAACTTGGACAAGAAATTATTGCTGCAATATTAAAATGTATCAGTTCATGGGATGTTAGGACAGGAGACAAGAGATGTCTCCAAATGTCTCGACACTCAGGTCCAAGTTTCGAAAATGGTGTCAGGAAGTTAAAATATTGTTCACTATTGACCCATTACAAGGTTGACTAGACAGTATTTTAACTAGAGTTGAAGACAAACTGGAGTTGAAATGATCAGATGTTCCTTTGTTAGGTCTAATGCTCCTTTTTTCAAACAGACAACTTTTACTTAAACGTGTTTACTGCAGTTAAAATGACACATTGGTTTGTGTTAAATAAAAATGTTCAAAGGTAAAATCATTCCTCTTTCTTATTTTACTTAATGACATTTAACTCTTCATGTCATCCCTGAAATACTGACGCACAGAATCACAAGTCCAAGTGTGAACTGTGTCAGAGTAAACACAATAAAAACATGTACGGTATTATCTGCAGCATTGTTCATTAAAATGACTCAACACTATTAATGTATTGTTACAGAAAATATACGCACACTTGATGATTTTGTAAACCATTGCATTAGGTAATACATTCAGCAAGTACTTTTACTTTAATACTTTAAGTATTTTTAAAAGCAAGTACTTATTTACTTTTACTTAAGTAAAAACATTAATATGGTACTTCTACTTTTACTAGAGTACATTTTGTCTGTTTATTTGTACTTTTACTTAAGTACAGTGTTTGAGTACTTTCTCCACCACTGGCGTTATTTATTTGGAATCAATGATGTTGGTCTGTTAGCAAAATATCTCATGACCCTCTGGACAGATTTTGAAAAATCTTTCAAGAAATAATAAACGGATGTTTCTTTACTGCTGATTAACTTTTGAGTACAATTGAATTGAAGATGGCTGCAGCAGGCAATTGAAATAAGCCAAACTCAAAAATGGTTATAATTCAGTTAATTTTACAGATATGGAGTTAAGTGATTGTTTGTTTAAAGTTATTTTATATATTATTTTAAATAATGGGGTGATATAAGATTTTTTTCTTCTTTCTGCACTCTTTTCATTCAATGTTTTATTTTTGATTAATTTGTTTTATTTTGTCTCTTTTAAATGAATGAATAAATAAATTAAATAAAATATTAAATGGCTTTACATCTGCTAAGTTCATGGCATAAACCAACACAGACATGTTCCTGTTTTTAGTGTTTACATGGCTTTATATTGTAGCTGTTATGATATGATCCGCAGCCACGGAGCTCCAGGGGGAAGCTGACAGCAGCTGCCCGGAAACAGAGCGCCATTCCCGGCTTGAAAAAGAAAAACACACCGCTGAAGCCCCGGAGCTCGAATGTCCGGCGTAAAACTAACTTGACCGCGGTTTAATGTGACACAGATGTGTTTACTGTATATAGCTCTGCAGACATTGAACGTTGTTGTCTTGCGGTGTTTAAATACTTCCACACAGCGGACACATGTTACTTTGTTACGATGAAAAGTCGGCTAGCTGCTAGGCTAGCTAACATGTTACTCACCAGTGTCAGATCTTGAAACAGAAACAAGTGTCCAGCTCCATGTAAACAGTGATCCATAACCAATTGTGACCAGCTCCATGTAAAGAATAAACAAACGACCCGCTTTTTGAAAACGATGCCAAAACAAACCCAACAGAGTACTCAGTCAGCTCCTCACGCTGCAGCTGGCTGCAAACTATGACATGGATTTCCTGAATGTGAGGCGGGTCTTATTACTCTGGGATCATGAGACACGCCTCCGTTCAGGAAATCCATTCCATAGTTTGAAGCCAACGTGCATCATGGATCAGAAAATATCGGCAGGTTGGATCAAAAATCTGATACGTAAATTATGCTGGTATCGGATGGTTTCCGCTTCTTGCTCAGAGGGCGGGCCAGAGGGAGGGCCAGGCTCCGTGATACACGGGCACTGGCCCGTGTGGGCCCGTGTCCAGAACCGCCAGTGGTCTGCTGTGCAGCTTGTTAGATGAAGCGGGTCCCACTGACTCAAATCTGTTGACTCTTATCCAAATTCCAGCTTTAACTTGTTGTTAACTTGTTGACAACAACTTGTAGTTAGCTGATTTTAGCCAGAGAGGAAAACAGACGAGGCAGCTGCTCTGTTTACCTCAGGCAGCGCATGCGCAGTAGTGAAGGTTCCAAAAATCACAGCGCCATCTAAAGGCCCAGCATGGTAACTACAGTGAAATCATGAGGACGGGGGGTGGAGGGGGAGAGAGTCGTATCCACAGAATTCGACAGTGTCAACGCAAAACTTTTCACCTAATTAACATACCCAAAACATTCGTTTCCCCCACACAGTGTCCGTGTAAACAAGGCCTTACTTACCTGGTGGAAACATTGGAATGCAGTCTGGTGTGGTGGGGGTGTCTGAGTTGTGTGCACGCATATTTATAACAAAAGGCAGTTAATGGCCTACTAATGGTTGAGGAGAAGGAGGGGGTTTGTCCTCAGGATCTTGAAAATTCAGTCATTCTAGTGTTAACGTAATATGCAAGGACTTTCCTCTGCAGCAAACCAGCTCCTTTTCGTGTGAAGTCAGGAACCCAACTGCCTCTTCATGTGAAGTCACAGAGACTAAATACTGATCACTAATGAGACAAGAGGAAGACACCTGTGGACAATTAAGAAGATAATCAGGTGAGAAACAGGTGAAATCCTCACAGTAACAGGATTATGAATGTTCAGAAGACTGACGGCAGATGGAAAGAATCTGTTTTTATGGCGGGAGGTTCTGGTCCGAATGGACCGAAGCCTCCTGCCTGAAGGGAGTGGTTCAAAGAGTCCATGTGCAAGGTGAGAAGGGTCAGTTGTAATCCGACCTGCTCGCCCTACGGTCCTGGAGGCGTACAGGTCGTGGATGGATGGGAGACTACAGCCGATTACCTTCTCTGCAGAGTGTACAACACGCTGTAGTCTCTGTCTGTCCCTGACAGTGGCCCCGGCATGCCACACTGTGATGGAGGAGCAGAGGGTGGACTCATTGATGGCCATGTAAAATTGAACCATCAGCTTGGCCGGCAGCTTGGCTTTCCTCAGCTGCCGTAGGAAGTACATCCTCTGTTGAGCCTTCTTGATGAGGGAGCTGATGTTCAGCTCCCACTTGAGGTCACAGGTGATGGTAACACCCAGAAACCGATAGGAGTCCACAGTGATGACGGGGGTATCGTTGAGGGTGAGGGGGGGCAGAGGGGCTGTGACTCTCCTGAAATCCATAATCAGCTCCACCGTCTTCTGGGCATTAAGCTCCATGTTGTTATCGCTGCACCAGGTCACCAGCCAGTTCACCTCCCTCCTGTAGGCAGACTCATCACCATCTGAGATGAGCCTGATGAGGTTGGTGTCGTCCGCAAACTTTATAAGTTGTACGGAGTCATGAGTGGAGGTGCAGCAGTTGGTGTACTCCAACTCTCCCCATTGGAGAAACTAAACAGCATCTTCACAGAAGAATGTCCCAACAAAGGAGAGCCTCCTCCTCTGGACAAAACTCAGCTGTTCACCTCCACCTCACGGACAAGGAACACTCTTTTGAGGACCGGAATGTACATATTTTGGACCAAGAGCACAGGTGGTTTGAGAGGGGTGTGAAGGAGGCGGTTTATGTAAAACGAGAGAAACCATCATTCTTTCATCGTTAAACAGAGGAGGAGACCTCAGATTTCAACTTTCTAAAACCTATAGTGCGGCCCTGGGTTTAGTTCCCAAATGTTTTCCACCTGATAAGAACAAATAGGCCTTGTTTGTGAATTAGACTGGCAAGGACTTTGAGAGGTCCCTGCTGTTGAGGTGTGAGTTGTGATTTGTCAATTTACATACAGTAGGATGTGTGTGTGTCTTCTGTAAGACCTGCATTCACACGCTAAACTTTGAATGTGTCACATGTATGTGGACTCCTCTGCTGACAGCAGAGGTTTACAGACTCCTGAAAGCCAGGAATGCTACCTTCAAAGCGAGTGATCAGGTGGGCCTGAGGGCAACCAGAAACAACCTGGCCCAGGGCATCAGAAAGGCCAAGAAGCAGTATTCCAGGAAAATAGCTCACCGTTTCAAGGACAGCAAGGATACACGCAGTCTGTGGCAGGGAATACAGACCATCACAAACTACAAACCATCCCCCCAGACCTGTGACAGCTCAACCTCTACGCTGAATGAACTGAATGAGTTCTTTGCTCGGTTTGAGGCAAGTAACAGCACACCTGCACATAAACTCCCCCCCTCTCCTGATGGCCAGGTGCTGGCGCTGTCCTCAGACAGCGTAAGGCGATCATTCATCAAGATTAACGCCCGGAAGGCCTCTGGTCCTGACAACATACCTGGTCGTGTGCTGAAGGACTGTGCAGGGGAACTCGCAGCGGTCTTCACGGACATCTTTAACATCTCACTGAGCCAGGCCATCGTCCCCACCTGTTTCAAAGCCACCACCATCATCCCTGTCCCAAAGAAGGCAACGCCCGCATGCCTCAATGACTATCGCCCAGTAGCACTCACCCCCATCCTGATGAAGTGCTTTGAACGGCTAGTCATGAAAAGCATCACATCTGTCCTCCCTGCCTCCCTGGATCCCTTCCAATTTGCATACCGACCTAATCGCTCAACCGACGATGCCATCTCCTCTGCCCTCCACACAGCTCTCACACATCTTACAGCTCTCACACATCTGGACACGAAGGACTCTTATGTTAGAATGCTGTTCATCGACTTCAGCTCGGCATTCAACACCATCATCCCCCAACAGCTCATCCTTAAACTGGACAGTCTGGGGCTGAACACCTCAATGTGTAACTGGCTGCTAGACTTCCTGACCGGGAGACCACAGACAGTACGGGTCGGGAGTAACACATCTAGCACCATCACATTGAACACAGGGGCCCCACAAGGATGTGTGCTGAGCCCCCTTCTATTCACCCTGCTAACACACGACTGCACACCATCATACAGCTCCAACCACTTCATCAAGTTTGCGGACGACACAACAGTGGTGGGTCTCATCAGCAACAACGATGAGATGGACTACAGGAACGAGGTGAGCCGCCTGGCCTTGTGGTGCGGACACAACAATCTCACTCTCAACGTGGAGAAGACAAAGGAGATTGTTGTGGACTTCAGGAAGAGGGATGCCCAACATGCCCCTCTGACCATCAACAGCACCGCAGTGGAGAGAGTAGACAGCACCAAGTTCCTGGGAGTGCACGTCTCAGAGGACCTGTCCTGGAGCAGGAACACTGCATCACTGGCCAAGAAGGCTCACCAGCGTCTCTACTTTCTCCGCAAGCTGAAAAGGGCTGGAGCTTCAACCCCCATCATGTGCACCTTCTACAGGGGAGCCATAGAAAGTGTACTGACCAGCTGCATCA
>JBBPBX010069860.1:0-18743 GCA_038048925.1 Garcialebias charrua
TATATAGATATATATATATAGATATATATATATATATACATATATAGATATAGATATATATACATAGATATATAGATATACAGTATATATATAGTATATATACAGTAGTTATAAATATAGTTATTTATTTATATAGATACCTATATTTATAACTATATATATATATACAGTATATATACATATAGATACCTATATTTATAACTATATATATATATATACAGTATATATACATATAGATACCTATATTTATAACTATATATATATTATATATATACACAAATGAAAGAGTGGAGATCAGGTGGTTCTCTATGGACTTTAGATGTTTGGACAAGCTGACAATCTGGAGAAGCTGCACATATTTACTGACCTGACCCACTTAAGTGAAGACCAGATCAGTCACCTGGGCCCTGCTTGCTGTTCTGTTGCCCTGAAGGCTGCAGGTTTGGAAGAATTTGGAGTTAATTAAGTTTTGTTTAATTTCTGTCCAGTTTTATTAAAAAGTTATTTAGTTTTGTTTAATTTCTGTCCAGTTTTATTAAAAAGTTATTTAAATCAAACTAAGTACACAACAGAGTATTTAACATCAGGGTGGATGCTCAGTGCTTTATTTATGGTTATTTAAGTCTGCGTTATGTAACGGTTTGATGATCCTTGTCACATATTTATTTAGGTTTTTTGTGTATTTATTGTCAAAATAAATAAATAAAAAAGATTTTGTCGCTGTGTTCTTTCAAATAGAAAATTATTTCACTGCATGTTCATGAAGAATAAGACAAAGCAACAGTACTGTTCATCCAATCATCATTTTAATGTTTGCATGAAAACATGGTGACTATGAGAACATCCTGTGTTCCTGGGTTCCTCTTCTTCGGACGTAGAAGTACACCTCTGGGTGTAAAATCCTCATCGGAAGCCCATCATCGACAATGTTTCAAAACTGCATAACACAGATAAAATGTAACACAAAGTAAGAGCTACACATAACTTATTGAAAGGGTTATACATAATTTACGATACTTTATTACAAATACGCAAAGATTTGAGAGTAGTCTATCCTTACCGGTGTTTTGACTGCGCCGACGCCATTACAACTGTGTTTAGATGCATGCGCGTTCACGAGACAGCCAAGCTGTGGAGGAGGAGCTAAGGAGGCGGAGTTTCAGGTCACCCAGAGTGCAAGGGGGAGGAGGGAGAACGGTCTCTGTTCAAAATTTTTCTAAGTTTCAGGGCTTTGCAGAAATCGCAGATAGTACCTTTAAGCGCAGGGGGGCAGGATGAAAATGAAAAGGCAGTTTGCTCTGTAGTTCAATGAGATATAACAGTGCTGAATAAGAAAATGAAAATGATTTAATCTTAATTTTATTTCTGACTCAAAAAAGGCAGCTTGACTTTGAAATTAAAAAGCATTTCTGCTATTTCATTTTAATTTTCAAAATTGAGATTTCAAAATGAATTTTGGCCACTTTTTACTTAGACATATATTGAAAATTAAATGTTAAATGTTATTTTACTTATCATTTTAATTAAGTTACAAATTGAGCAGTCTCGAAGAAGAAAATGAAAATGCAGTTTGGTTTATTCATTTTAAATTTTATTTATGACTCAAAAAAGGCAGCTTGACTTTGAAATGAAAAAGCATTCCTGCTAAACCATTTTAGTTTTAATTTAGTCTCATATCCGCTTCCATAGAATACTAGCCAAACAGCGTAAAAAGCCAAAGTCTAGCTCAAAGATAAATGTATTCATGGACGAGCCAAAGACTAGCAAAACCTTAGCTAAAAGCTAAAAGGAGCTAAATGAAAGTAATAAGCTAAAGGTAGCAGAGTGCTAGCTAAAAGCTAAATGTAGCAAACCACTAGCTTTGTACAAAGAGTAGCAAAATACCATCCAAAAGCAACAGGTACTAAAACGTTAGCTAAAACCCCCAAAGTAGCAGAAAACTGGCAAAAATAAATAAAAAAGAGGCTAAATGCTAGCTAAGCGTAGCAAAATTTGACCAAAATGCTAAGGGGATAGAGGGAAAATAAATAAATAAATAAATAAATAAATAAATAAATAAAGGGGATAGAGGGAAAATAAATAAATAAATAAATAAATAAAGGGGATAGAGGGCTAGCTCAACATGAAATAAGTTAGCTAAAACATGTGGCTAAAAGTAGCGTGGAAGGAAAACAGCCAGTTTGTTGAAGCTGGTTTTAAAAACTAAAGTTTTTCATGAGATCATGTATTTAGAAGTACTGGTACTACATGAAGGTAAATATTTTTAAAAGTATACAAGTTACAGAAACCAAAAGTCGAAGCACCCGTCTCCTCAATGAGCCGAAGGTTTTGATGCTTCAACATCTAAAATAGCTCAGCTCGTGCAGCAGTTGCATCTCTGCTGATCTCACATCTGGGGGCGGAGCCTGAGAGAAGTTTAAAAAAATCTTCTCCTCCAGTCCGGCGAGGCGTTCACGTACCTTCCTACAGAAGCCGGAGAAGACCACCTGACTGTAGCCGTCTTTGTTCTTCAGCTGCTTGGAGACCTGGACGAAGGCGGCGCTGGTCTGAGGGGAGTCTCTCACCTGCAGAGGAACAAACACTCAGGTGACTCTGCAGGTGACCAACGTTCCTCCCTGAAGGTTCTTCACGACATCGGATCTACACATCACAGCTGGAGGTCTGGAGTCACCGGCCACTACGGCTGATATGAGCCGAAGAGCTTCAGCAGAGATGAACATACATTAGCTACTTGTGGTTCGGCTAACGCTGAGCAACAGGAAACATGACCCGACCCTCACCTTGAGGAGCCGGACGACTTCTACAACACTTTCATTATGTTTATTACAAACATTTGTACTAAAAAATAAAAACTGCAAATAGTCTTCAGACATTCGGTCCTTCTCCTCCATCTTCCTGCTTCCTGGAGGCAGGAGGTCCAGGAGAGGAACACAGACCTCCTTCTCCCCTCTCCAGCTCCTCCTGGGGGACCTCGAGGTGTTTCCAGACCAGAGAGGATCTGACCTCCAGAGTCCTGGTCTGCCCCACGGTCTCCTACCAGTGGGAGGGGCCTGGAAAACCTCCAGATGGAGTCCAGATCAGATGACTCCTTTATTATTATTATTATTATTATTATTTTATTATTATACTCGGAGCTAATGGAGTCTCCCCCCCCCCCACACACACACACACCCCATGAAGGAAGACCAGTTCAGCTGCTTGGATCCAGGATCTGGTTCTTTCTGTCCTGATCCAAACCTCAGGACCACAGCAGACGGTGGGACCGTATTCACCATGACTGACCGGAGCAGCGCCCTCATTACAGAGTACAAGGCCCTGATCTGTCATCCATCTCAACCCGTTTCTGGTCCAGAACCACGGTCTCAGACTTGGAGGGACTGACTGATTCCAGTCGCTTTGTGACCTGAGTCACAGCCGAGCGGCTCAGGACTCGGTCTTCAGAGCCACCAGCCTCAGATCAGCAGCTAAATGAGGCGGCTGTTGGAGCGATCCTCCGCCCGGCCCTCCATCACGCTTTGTAGCCCGAGGCGGGTCACATGCGCCGTGTACATCCCAGACAACAGAACCCTCACACTGTGGGTCATTCACGTCTTGTTGACTGTGACCGATTCGAGCGGAAAACTGCCGGCGGCAGAAAATAAACTGGAATTTCCCTTTTTGTTGAACTGAATCGAGGTTCGACTACAGTGAGAAGAAACGTCCTGGAAGCTGAAGAACCTGAAGTGGCTCATGAGATCTAAAGAGTTCTGATGAGTTCTTACTGGCTCATAAGAACTAAAGAGTTCTGATGAGTTCTTACTGGCTCATAAGAACTAAAGAGTTCTGATGAGTTCTTATTGGCTCATAAGAACTAAAGAGTTCTGATGAGTTCTTACTGGCTCATAAGAACTAAAGAGTTCTGATGAGTTCTTACTGGCTCATAAGAACTAAAGAGTTCTGATGAGTCCTTACTGGCTCATAAGAACTAAAGAGTTTTGATGAGTTCTTACTGGCTCATAAGAACTAAAGAGTTCTGATGAGTTCTTATTGGCTCATAAGAACTAAAGAGTTCTGATGAGTTATTACTGGCTCATAAGAACTTAAGAGTTCTGATGAGTTCTTAATGGCTCATAAGAACTAAAGAGTTCTGATGAGTTCTTATTGGCTCATAAGAACTAAAGAGTTCAGATGAGTTCTTACTGGCTCATAAGTACTAAAGAGTTCTGATGAGTTCTTACTGGCTCATAAGAACTAAAGAGTTCTGATGAGTTCTTACTGGCTCATAAGAACTAAAGAGTTCTGATGAGTTCTTACCGGCTCATAAGAACTAAAGAGTTCTGATGAGTTCTTACTGGCTCATAAGAACTAAAGAGTTCTGATGAGTTCTTATTGGCTAATAAGAACTAAAGAGTTCTGATGAGTTCTTATTGGGTAATAAGAACTAGAGTTCTGATGAGTTCTTATTGGCTAATAAGAACTAGAGTTCTGATGAGTTCTTATTGGCTCATAAGAACAAAATAGTTCTGATGAGTTCTTATTGGCTAATAAGAAATAAAGAGTTCTGATGAGTTCTTATTGGCTCATAAGAACTAAAGAGTTCTGATTAGTTCTTATTGGCTCATAAGAACTAAAGAGTTCTGATTAGTTCTTATTGGCTCATAAGACCTAAAGAGTTCTGATGAGTTATTATTGGCTCATTAGAACTAAAGAGTTCTGGGGAGTTCTTATTGGCTCATAAGAACCAAAGAGTTCTGTTGAGTTCTTATTGGCTCATAAGAACTAAAGAGTTCGGTTGAGTTCTTATTGACTCATAAGAACTAAAGAGTTCTGTTGAGTTCTTATTGGCTCATAAGAGTTGAACTCAAAGCAGTCTTCTCCTCAGATAAATAATGTTAAATTATTATTTCATATAAGAATGTTTCTGTTCTGTGCCCTGAGACAACTCCTGCTGTGACTTGGAGCTTTAGAAATACAGGTAACCCTCGACTTACGAACGAGTTCCGGGCCTAAGGACCATTCGTATGTCGAAAAAAACTTACGTCGAATCATATAATAAAAAAAAATAATAATAATAAATAAATAAAAACAATTTAATAAATGAATACATGTACAGTACTGTACAGTCACCAAGCACTTAGCCTATCCTAACACATTTTTTAAAGATGAAGGAATTAGTTGAATTGTCTCCCTTTCACATAAAGGGAGCTAGCTCCCTTTATGTGAATGGTGCCTGATAGGGAGGAGGGAGACAATTCAACTCACTCCTTCATCTTTAAAAACTGTGTTAGGATAGGCTAAGTGCTTGGTGACTGTACAGTACTGTACATGTATTCATTTATAAAAATAATTTATTTTATTTTATTTTTTTTACAGTACGTTCGTAAGTCCGGATTGCCGTAGGTCGGGGGTGCCGTAAGTCGAGGGTTCCCTGTAAACTGAATTGCGACTGTTTGGTGGAACAAACCAACAGCAGCTGAGAAAACAACAAACGGATCAAATGAAACGCTGAGGACATTCATTACTGAGACCAGACGGAGACATCGTGTCCCTCCTTAAAGAGACGGACTCTTCCTGGTTTGTTGTCCTCACGTTTGAAAGGTAGTCCCTCTGCCAGGCCCGGCCGACGCCCCAGGCTTTCCTCTCGCCGCTCAGAGCCGACAGAGCCGCCACTTTGGCTCGAACCTCCAACATGTCGGACGGAGGGATGTTCTTCACGATCTGCCTCGCCCACCACCTGACGACAGCGAGGTTCACGTCACTTCAGACAACAGCTAAAGGAAACTGAAGAAAAGTTCTGTAACAACACAGCATGGACACAGAGTCCTGAACGAGCTGAAACGGAGCGGTTTAAGCTAAAACTAAGCAGGACATCAGCTAAAAATAGTGGGGAACTATAGATAAAAGCTGCACGTAGCAAGAGGAAGGCTAAAAGTAGAAAATAGTAGCTAAAATCTTATGTAGCAGGACACAACCAAAACACTACAAAGCAAAAGGCTAGCTGAAAGTAGCTAAAAGTTGTAATGATTGTGGCAAAAGCAGCAAAAGTATAGCAAAAAGTTAAAAATAGCAAAAGGCTAGCTAAACATAAGAAAAACATAGCTAAATGTAAGAAAACTGTAGCTAAAAGCTAAGTGTAGCATGAGAAAATCGAGCCTGTAGCTGAAGCAGACCAAAGATCTAAACGTCTGTGGAGAAAATCTGAAAATAAATTTAAATATTTTTAAAATATAAAAGTTATAAAAACCCAAACTTCAAAGCTGAACGAGCTGACAGATTTAAAATAAAAACATTTAAATAGAATTAAAGTAGATTAAAGTCTGCGGTGGTGTCACAGCTGAGAGCTGGGTCAGAGGTCTCTCAGGTTCTGCAGGTTCTGCAGGATCCAAACGTTACAGGAACGTTTCAAAACGGTCAGAAGCCGCAGCAACCACAACAGCCGCCGTTTCCTTCAGGCGTTATCTAAAGCCTCCTATGGTGAGGTCCTCGGACTCTGCTGGAGCTCCGAGAAGACGTCGAGGCTGACGCTCACACAGAACCTGTTCGGAGCGTTTCCTGACCTGCGGTGCAGCGCGGTGGTGATGCGGTGAAACTGGGCCAGCGCTGCGGGCGGCGCCGGCCACTCCACGCTCTTCCCGTGGTCCGGCATCGACCGCACGGAGGCGAACCGCCGCTCCACCTCCCAGAAGTGGGCCTTCACCTTGTGGCGCTTGTAGCAGCCCATGATGGCGTAGATGGCTCTCATCCGGCGGCACCGCAGGCGGGCCAGAGCTCCACGCCATATCTGTCCAAAATAAAAAATAATAATAATTAAACGAGAACTACGTCTTCGTGAAGAAGTTCTGCTGCAGACAGGAAGTGGGTCAGAGGAGAAGTAATGACTTCAAAGTAAGAGCTGTATCATTAAACGTTCAGGAAATTAGATTCAAGCTGCGAGAAGCGTCAGAGCCGAGGACGTGAACATTCACGAGTCTGAGACGAAGCGCAGACCGCCGCCGCCACGCCGGCGGTCTCTCAGCTGACCTTCTGCAGGAACAGCACCAGGATGGGGACGAGGGCGGCTCGCTCCTGCTCCAGGGTGAAGAGCGACCGCGGCGTTCGCACGAACAGCTTGGTGTGTCCGTACGCCACGTCGTCCTGGAAGCCGTGCTGCGTGATGACGGCCTCCACGGCGTCCCTGTCCGACGCCATCAGGTGGTTGGGCCAGGTGTACTCGCACGTCATCTTGTACCTGAGCGACCAACAGGAGACGGGAAACGTTGGTGGTTAAGAACCGATTCACAAGCAGAACTTTTCTTTCGTTCACAAACGTTCAGAACAGGAAGCTCGGCGTTCGGGCGCCGCGTGTCCAACACGCGTCCTTACCGCTGCAGGAAGCGAGCGTACTGCTGCCTGTAGGCGAAGCCGGCCCGGCGAACCATCACGTTCTCCAGCAGGCCCAGGTAGGCCACCTGGTGCTGGCAGCGGGCGTCGTCGAACAGCATCGAGGACTTCACCTCGTTGGGTTTGATGCATCGAACGTAGTACGGCTCCTGAAAACACAAAGCGAGCCCTTCGGCTGATTTACGTGGCCACGTTCGGCTGCGGGAGACGCTTCAACGAGTTTCATCTCCTCGGCAGGAACCAGCGAGGTGAGGATCCCTCAACATGAAAACCTTTAGCCGTTTCCTGCAGCTTCCACACACAACACCGATGTGAGCGAGCCGCAGACGGCGAGCAGCCGGTCCAACCAGGGCTGTGTAATAATATCAATTTTGCGATATATATCGATTTTTTCTTTCCTAGAAAAAAATCGATATTCATCCGCAAGTATCGTAACATCCAACTGTCACCCTGCTCACTCACTGCTTGCTTCACCAGGAGAGTGATTAGGTCATCCAGCCACTAGTGTCGCTGTAGAGCATTTATGCCAAGTTACCCGCCTAGTAGATACTTGATTTACACAGAAGAAGTGCGGGCAGTGTAATGGCGGCAAATATAGTTCCAGCTTTAAAGCAGATGTGTGGGCGCACTTTGGCTTCAAAAAGAAGAAGGATAGCGACTTTACGGATAAAACTCATTACTTTACAAATGCATGTTAGCTACAGTTTTTACTGTTTCAAGTGAAAGAAACATGTTTTCTCACCTGTGTCCATGTCCAACCAGAGCCAGGTATTGTGTAGTTGGTGCTTTTAATCAGTTTTCAGTTAAATTAATTCAATCCAAGTCTATAACAGTCACAAAATGTCACCAGAATCACTCTGTCCCTCTAAAATCTTTCAGAAAATTGAAAAAGTGTATCGTATCGTTTGCTGAATATCGCAATATATATCGTATCGTGAGCAGAATATCGTGTATCGTATTGTGAGATTATTGTATCACTACAGCCCTACGTCCAACGACCCGCTCTGAACGCTCTGAAGACGGAGCCGCCTCACAGCTGGACGTCCCCGACAGGCTTCTGTCAGAAACGTCCTCCGGATCAACAATGCACCCCAACATGACCGGGGGCCGTCTGCTCCTTCAGCAGGACCTGAATAAAAATGAAAGGTTGCCAGGAGGAGGCGCTCCGACGGCTCAGCAGCAGCTCGACCAGAACCAACAGAGGAAATGTCAGAGTGCAGCGGGAGGTCTGGCCCAGCAGCCGCCGTCACCAACACGACGTGAAACATCTCCTCGTCTCCCTCACCTGAAAGCAAACGTTGTTTCATGACCAGCAGCCGCCGGACGATGGAGGCGAGACAAGAAGATGCTCAGTTTGGAGTCAGCTTCACTGAACTGGCTAACGTTTTATCTGTTACCACGGCAACTGATGCTGTAAACGTGAGCTGCTCCGGTGCAGGCGGGGCTTCTGGGTTAGAGATCACACAATCAACTCCCAACCAATCAGAGGCCTTAAAATTAAATCATTAAAAATGTTCCAACCGTGTCAACCAAGTGAGTCTCTAATGACAGAAGCTGTGTGTGTAATGACTTCTTACCCTCTACTGACAGATCACACATCTGCTGTGTAGGCAGGAAGTACCTGGAACATACTCTGTAAGTACCTGGAACATACTCTGTAAGTACCTGGAACATACTCTGTAAGTACCTGGAACATACTCTGTAAGTACCTGGAACATACACTGTAAGTACCTGGAACAAACTCTGTAAGTACCTGGAACATACTCTGTAAGTACCTGGTACATACTATGTAAGTACCTGGAACATACTCTGTAAGTACCTGGAACATACTCTGTAAGTACCTGGAACATACTATGTAAGTACCTGGAACATACTATGTAAGTACCTGGAACATACTCTGTAAGTACCTGGAACAAACTCTGCAAGTACCTGGAACATACTCTGTAAGTACCTGGAACATACTCTGTAGGTACCTGGTACATACTCTGTAAGTACCTGGAACATACTCTGTAAGTACCTGGAACATACTCTGTAAGTACCTGGAACATACTCTGTAAGTACCGGTACCTGGAACATACTATGCAAGAACCTGGAACATACTATGTAAGTACCTGGAACATACTATGTAAGTACCTGGAACATACTATGTAAGTACCTGGAACATACTCTGTAAGTACCTGGAACATACTCTGTAGGTACCTGGTACATACTCTGTAAGTACCTGGAACATACTCTGTAAGTACCTGGTACATACTCTGTAAGTACCTGGTACATACTCTGTAACTACCTGGTACATACTCTGTAAGTACCTGGAGCATACTATGTAAATACCTGGTACAGTACATACTCTGTAAGTACCTGGTACATACTCTGTAAGTACCTGGAACATACTCTGTAAGTACCTGGAACATACTCTGTAAGTACCTGGAACATACTCTGTAAGTACCTGGAACATACTCTGTAAGTACCTGGAACATACTATGTAAGTACCTGGAACATACTCTGTAAGTACCTGGTACATACTCTGTAAGTACCTGTTACATACTCTGTAAGTACCTGGAACATACTCTGTAAGTACCTGGAACATACTATGTAAGTACCTGGAATATAATATGTAAGTACCTGGAACATACTATGTAAGTACCTGGAACATACTATGTAAGTACCTGGTACATACTATGTAAGTACCTGGTACATACTCTGTAAGTAACTGGTACATACTCTGCAAGTACCTGGAACATACTATGTAAGTACCTGGAAAATACTATGTAAGTACCTGGAACATACTATGTAAGTACCTGGAACATACTATGTAAGTACCTGGAGCATACTATGCAAGTACCTGGTACATACTCTGTAAGTACCTGGAACATACTCTGTAAGTACCTGAAACATACTATGTAAGTACCTGGAAAATACTATGTAGGTACCTGGAACATACTATGTAAGTACCTGGAAAATACTATGTAAGTACCTGGAAAATACTATGTAAGTACCTTGAACATACAATGTAAGTACCTTGAACATACTCTGTAAGTACCTGGAACATACTCTGTAAGTACCTGGAACATACTCTGTAAGTACCGGTACCTGGAACATACTATGCAAGAACCTGGAACATACTATGTAAGTACCTTACAGATCTGGTACATACCCTGTAAGTATCAGGTATTTGGCCGTAGTATTTTTGCTACTGATCCATTTGTTTCTGAATTTTTCAGTATTTTTTACGTTTGGGTCATGAAAACAGAACATCTCATGTAGGTCCATGTTCACCTCCACAGCAGTTTGGATCAGAACTCCGTTTGTGATCTTTCTACAGGCAGGACCAGAAGTTTC
The DNA here is from genome assembly GCA_038048925.1 of Garcialebias charrua. Taxonomy (NCBI): domain Eukaryota; kingdom Metazoa; phylum Chordata; class Actinopteri; order Cyprinodontiformes; family Rivulidae; genus Garcialebias; species Garcialebias charrua. The sequence goes on from JBBPBX010069860.1 coordinate 10,699, forward strand.
TACAGGCAGGACCAGAAGTTTCTACAGGCAGGACCAGAAGTTTCTACAGGTAGGACCAGAAGTTTCTACAGGCAGGACCAGAAGTTTCTACAGGCAGGACCAGAAGTTTCTACAGGCAGGACCAGAAGTTTCTACAGGCAGGACCAGAAGTTTCTACAGGCAGGACCAGAAGTTTCTACAGGCAGGACCAGAAGTTTCTACAGGCAGGACCAGAAGTTTCTACAGGCAGGACCAGAAGTTTCTACAGGCAGGACCAGAAGTTTCTACAGGCAGGACCAGAAGTTTCTACAGGCAGGACCAGAAGTTTCTACAGGCAGGACCAGAAGTTTCTACAGGCAGGACCAGAAGTTTCTACAGGCAGGACCAGAAGTTTCTACAGGCAGGACCAGAAGTTTCTACAGGCAGGACCAGAAGTTTCTACAGGCAGGACCAGAAGTTTCTACAGGCAGGACCAGAAGTTTCTACAGGCAGGACCAGAAGTTTCTACAGGCAGGACCAGAAGTTTCTACAGGCAGGACCAGAAGTTTCTACAGGCAGGACCAGAAGTTTCTACAGGCAGGACCAGAAGTTTCTACAGGCAGGACCAGAAGTTTCTACAGGCAGGACCAGAAGTTTCTACAGGCAGGACCAGAAGTTTCTACAGGCAGGACCAGAAGTTTCTACAGGCAGGACCAGAAGTTTCTACAGGCAGGACCAGAAGTTTCTACAGGCAGGACCAGAAGTTTCTACAGGCAGGACCAGAAGTTTCTACAGGCAGGACCAGAAGTTTCTACAGGCAGGACCAGAAGTTTCTACAGGCAGGACCAGAAGTTTCTACAGGCAGGACCAGAAGTTTCTACAGGCAGGACCAGAAGTTTCTACAGGCAGGACCAGAAGTTTCTACAGGCAGGACCAGAAGTTTCTACAGGCAGGACCAGAAGTTTCTACAGGCAGGACCAGAAGTTTCTACAGGCAGGACCAGAAGTTTCTACAGGCAGGACCAGAAGTTTCTACAGGCAGGACCAGAAGTTTCTACATGCAGGACCAGAAGTTTCTACATGCAGGACCAGAAGTTTCATTTGGGACAAACAGCATGGATCTTCTCAGAGTCCATTAAAAGCAGAAAGCACCGACCTTGCAGGCCAGTCGATCCACCAGCGCCACCATGGAGGTCTTGAAGAGCGAGGCGGCGGTCTGAGGTCTCTTGGTGACCTCGGTGATGCTCAGCTGACCATCGGGCCACATGTCCTTCAGGACCGGGTTAGAACTACAAGGAAGACAAACTGGGTTAGACCCTGAGAGACACGGAGCCTGAAACTCATTCATCCCCTCGACCCAGAAACGACACCTGTTGAACATGAGGCGCTTGAAGTCCTGGAACAGCAGGTCCTTGTTTTTCTCCAAAAACCCCTCGACTGAATATCTGCAGACAGGAAGCAGCCGAAGAACCCAACATTATCGTTCAAAATCATTTCCTGTAAGAGTCAGAATGATGACAGCAAGTGTGACAAATACTTTTATTGTGCTTTTCACTTATTTAGCTGTTTGTTTATATGGTTGTTTGGCTTTTCTTTAGCTGTTTGTTTAGCCATTTGTTTAGCTGTTTGTTTAGCTGTTTGTTTAGCTGTTATTTAGCTGTCGTTTAGCTGTTGTTTAACTGGTTGTTTAACTGGTTGTTTAGCTGGTTGTTTAGCTCTTTTTTTTAGCTGGTTGTTTAGTTGTTGTTTAGATGTTGTTTAGATGTTGTTTAGCTGTTTGTTTAGCTGTTTGTTTAGCTGTTATTTAGCTGTCGTTTAGCTGTTGTTTAACTGGTTGTTTAACTGGTTGTTTAGCTGGATGTTTAGCTCTTTTTTTTAGCTGGTTGTTTAGTTGTTGTTTAGTTGTTGTTTAGATGTTGTTTAGATGTTGTTTAGCTTAGCTGTTATTTAGCTGTCGTTTAGCTGTTGTTTAACTGTTTGCTTAACTGGTTGTTTAGCTGGTTGTTTAGCCGTTTGTTTAGCTGGTTGTTAAGTTGTTGTTTGGATGTTGTTTAGCTGTTGTTTAGTTGTTGTTTAGATGTTGTTTAGATGTTGTTTGGATGTTGTTTAGATGGTTGCTTAGCTGTTTGTTTAGCTGTTTAGCTGTTGTTCAGCTGTTGTTTAGCCATTGTTTAGCCGTTTGTTTAGCTGTTTGTTTAGCTGTATAGCTGTTGTTTAGCCATTTGTTTAGTTGTTGTTTAGATGTTGTTTAGATGTTGTTTAGCTGTTGTTTAGCTGTTGTTTAACTGTTGTTTAGCCATTGTTTAGCCGTTTGTTTAGCTGTTTGTTTAGCTGTTGTTTAGCCGTTTGTTTAGCTGTTGTTTAGCTGTTTGTTTAGCTGTTGTTTAGCCTTTTGTTTAACTGTTTAACTGTTTGTTTAACTCTAAAAAAGCCAAGTCTGGTCCTCTGGACATATTAAAAAAAAAAAAAAATTGTAGAAACGTTTCGTCTTTCGTCCGAAAGACTTCCTCAGTCTGAGCTGCTGCGTTCAGTACTGCTGTATTGTTTGTTTAACTGTTTGTTTAGCCATTTGTTTAGCTGTTGTTTAGCTGTTTGTTTAGCTGTTTTTTAGCTGTTGTTTAGCTGTTGTTTAGCTGTTGTTTAGCTGTTGTTTAGCTGTTGTTTAGCTGTTGTTTAGCCATTGTTTAGCCGTTTGTTTAGCTGTTTACTGTATAATAATATAATAATAATAATAATCATTTTATTTAAAAGCGCCTTTCAGGACACCCAAGGACACTTAACAAACCAAAACAGTGAATACAGAGCAAACATTATCAGCGACAAAATGAAATATAAAATACAAAATAATAAAAATACATTTAGTAAAGTTAATGATAAGCTAGTCTAAAGAGATGTGTTTTCAGGGCAGTCTTGAACAGAGAAAGGGAGGTGGTGTTTCGAAGGTCTGGCGGTAGAGCGTTCCAGAGGTGAGGGGCAGAGCAGGTGAAGGCCCTGCTCCCCATGGTGGAGAGGCGGGCAGAGTGTTTAGTTGTTGTTTAGCTGTTTGTTTAGCTGTTTGGTTAGCTGTTGTTTAGCTGTTTGTTTAGCTGTTTGTTTAGCTGGACAGAAGAACGTTTGGAAATATCTGAAGTTTGTCTTCACGGCACTGTCCGGTCATTTGGAGGTAAAATAAAATAAAACATTTTGCACAAACTTTTAATCGTCACTCATCGACCACGAGTTCCTGTCTGTCTGTCTGTCTGTCTGTCTGTCTGTCTGTCTGTCTGTCAGCTAAATATCTCATGAACCTCTGGACAGACTTTAATCAACCTGAGTGTTGACGTCTCGGCTGTTTTAGTTTCAACCAGCTGAACTGGTTTCAGAAGCTCCGGGTGTTTTGGGAGTTCCAGCGCTCCGTGTTTGAGGCTCTTATTTTGAAGGGCTGAGGTTGTGTGGCGGCAGGAAGTAGCCACGCCTCGAGCCGCTCCAGTGAAAATGTTGTTTTACAGTTAATCTGGTAAAATTTACCCAGAAGTCTCAGACACAAGGGTCACGGGTTCGGCAGGTTCACTTCCTCTGGACTCTGAGGCTGTTCGTGCGATCACGCCGCCCTCGTACGGACACGCCCCTGACGCCGCCCTCGTACGGACACGCCCCTGACGCCGCCCTCGTACGGACACGCCCCTGACGCCGCCCTCGTACGGACACGCCCCTGACGTGGTGGATGACGTCATCGAGCCGCGGCGCTGATGGCAGGCGGCTGTCGCTCGCTGTCGGTCCCCTTCAGGCCCGGTTCAGGACCAGCTGAGCCGTCACGTCTCAGCTCCGTCCCGTCCTCACTTCGACTAAAGACACCGCGTCCTCTCCGCCCGCTGCTCCACCGCGTCACCAAACTGCATCATCTCAAGCTGTGACCCACTTCACTGCCTCTTCTTCCTCCTCTTCCTCCTCCTCCTCCTCCCTGCAGGGGCTCCGTCTGCACACGCAGCTCTTTGAGCAAACTTTTTACAGCCGAACCTTTTCCAGAAGGTTCCCTCGTCTCACATCGTCACCCTCCTCCTCGGGTCTCCTGAGTCATCGTCCCCTCACCTTCGTGCCCCTCCTCTTCATCACGCCTCAGAGAGCCGGGGCTCTCGCTGCAGGATCCGGTGGTTTGACGTCTGTCTCAGTCCTGTCCCCTCTGCCTGCAGAGACAGCTGAGGACGGGCTCGTCCTGCTGAACCCACGAGCCGAGTGTTCGTGTTTTTCTCTGTTCGGGTCAGAACCGGAGCAGAAGCTGTTTATTCCACAGCCTCATCTCCGAGGGTTTACAGAGACGGTTTATTCTAAAGAGCTCCTTCATGAATAAATGTCTCGTCTTGAGAAGTTTGACCCGTTTGGGTCGAACCTGGACGGGACCACGATAAAAGACCCATCAGAACTCAGAGTGCGCGCTGAGGACGACTCTCAGCTACCACCACAGCAAATTTAAAGACAGCGTCTGTAAAAATGATGGTGAAAGCACAACTGCGAGACGTAAGGAGGGTTGGAGGTAGAGCTTTAACAGACTACTCGAGTAATCGACACATCGGTTACTTGGACCTTGAGGTGCAAACCTCTGTGTTCAGGCTTTTTCCTCTGTTAAACAACAGCTTCCTCTGGCGGACAAAATTATGGCAGCACCACACATCCCTCATATGAAGACTACCTTAAACACACACATCCGAGTCCACACCAACATTTAACAAACAATTAAAAACTCCTAATTTGAATCTAAATGAGATCTCTTTGGCCTAAAATGAAGATTTACATTAAACCTCTAACGAGTTTTTTTATTTCAAGTCAAGTATTCGTAGTGACGACATCACGTCGCAATTACAGAACAGAAAATGAATCAACTTCCTGTTTGGAGCGTGTTGCGGTGTTACACCATATTCTGTGACCACCGTATATAGTGACCGTAGGGGGCAGTGTTGCATGAACTGTTGTAGGTCACAGAATGTGGTGTAACACCGGGTCCAATCGACCGAACCAGAACCAGCTTCCTCTGACGTTGTTTCACAAATAAAAGGCAAAAAATATTAATCTCTAAACCTATAAAAACCTATAAACACATTAATCTCTAAAACTAAACCTAATGTGCAGCACCACAGGCGGTGGTGCGGGGTGGTCAACCGCCCCACTGTTTTTTGTTTCGTTTTTGACGTGCTGCATTTTTTTTTAACTTTTGCAGCTTAATAATAATAACTAATAGTTTTGGGTTTCCTGTGACTTATTTGCTGTATGATAGATATAGAAGCCTAATATATGCTCCCAATGTTTTGTTGGTCTTTTATGGTAAATAATAAATTACTCTTTTTTTGGGCGGTTTTAAAATTTGTTAATTATTTTTTGCATCTTGAGATCCTATGGCATCATCAACTACTCGAGCTCTACTCGAGTATCATTATGTCAATGTCGAGTTTTAAAATTATGTACTCGTTCAACCCCTAGTTGGTGCTCATAGGAACGCCGGCAGCAGAGCTCTGGACCAACGACCAGGAGGAGGTGGAACCACGAAGGAGGGATTATGTTCGGAGTGGGGGTAAACTTCAAACCACAATGTGTTCATGTGTCAAGTTATCTGAACATGAACGTCTTCAGTAACTCCTCTGTGGACAAACACGATGCTAACCACGTTAGCCTTTCTATGGCGTTTTCAGTGTTGAGTTAGCATCTGTGCTAACTGCAGCTCAGCAGCCTGGATTTGTTCTGCACGTAACCGTGCACTCCTCAGGAGTGAAAATATATAAATGTCTACAAAATAAGTTTCAAGATGATTAAAATGTGTCAATGTGAGTTGGATCATTTCTCCCATAGAAATGTGTTTCATTGGAAATACGAAAGATGTTTTTCAGAACGTATGTTAGAATAAACATATAAAACAAAACAGATAATTCAAAAGGGACTGTGAGGATGGCACCATGGCACCATCTAGTGGGCATCTGTTGGTCTCGTCTGTTCCCCTTGTGATTTATTAGTTTCCCTCCTGATTTTAGTCTCCATGTTTTAATTACTCTTAGTTGTAACCTCCAGTTCTGTCTGTTTAGTCTCTGTGTTTATTTACTATTAGTTTAACCGTTCTGTCTCTTAGTTTTAAACCTCCAGTTTAGTCTCTGTTTATTTTCTGTTAGCTTAACCTCCAGTCTTCCTAGTTTACTTTTCATGTTTCAGGTTTAGTCTTCCCAGTCCTGCTCTGTGTGTCTAGTTAATTGTCTCTAGTTAATTGTCCCCAGGTGTTTGTGATTTTGTCTCGTCTTGTCTGTGAGTATATAAGCCCTGTTCTGTGTCTCAGTCATTGCAGCCGCATCGTTTGGTATTTCCCTGTGTTCCCTGGGGCCTCATGTACAAAGACTTGCGTGGATTTCTTACTGAAAAGTTGTGTACGGTCAAATCCAGAAAACTGCGTACGCACAAAAAAATCCAGATGTATCAAACTGTGCGTACACCTGAATCCACGCACATTCCTTTTGTACATCACAACCAACGTGGAACTGAGCGCACGTGAGACACCTCCCCTGACACGCCTTCATTTACATATGTTAAACAGATGCAAATTACTTCCTGCATGTGTGAAGGACATGTTTGTTTGATCCCTGCGCGATCAGAAATCATTTCTAGATTCAGGAAAATAATGAATTTAATATAATATGAGTGAGGAAAAATCCTAAGTAAGAATAGTAATAAAATGTGTTTATCACGCAAAGAACGAGTGATTGTGTGTCGGTATTTGTGTGTGCGCGCACCCTGCTTTGGTGCGCAACCGGCTCATCCATTCATTCTGAGTGAAAATATTAACTTTGCGCACGAGTTTATTACCATAATTACTGTAAACACAGAGGAACTTACTTGGATGTTTGGTAGAACATAGATCTTTGTTTATTTAATAGATGATATGAAGAAACGAGTTTGTGCGCCTCAGTGGAGAGTTTTCATGACATGACGTGTTGGAGTCTCCAAACGCTGCGCGCACCGCAGCCTTTGTGCGCAGTCTGTCTGTGAATCTTTTGCTCTCCTACAAGTTATATATGGTGTACTTTCACGTGTCATTTTGGAGAAATCTACAATAAACGCAGATTATGTAACACCTCCACTGCCGTGTAACACCGGCGAGGGTGCGCGCGCGCTCCAAAGCGCGACCATGACAGCCTTTGGAATGGATGAGACATTCCATTGAATATGATCCGGCTTTGTGTGGACTGGACTGGCACAGTCCCGATCGACCTGCCAGCCCTCTGGAAAGCTCGGGAACAGTTTGATCGCTGCTTCTGCACGCGTTGTGCACGGTTCCTGTGTTGCTCCAGAGCGCAGCAGTGCCAAAATGAAAAAGGATTCTGAAAACGGCTGATAAGCCATATCATAGATCAGAAAATCATATCTGTTTATAAATAAATGCTCTGCGTGTTACACTATTTATTATATCCTCCAGTAAGGCTGAATGAATCCGTTCCTGTTAAATTTATTTTTGGCACAACTTTGCGCGTCCTTTATTTCACTGCGTCATGTGGATGTAATACTTGTTAATCGTGTGTTTGGTGGGAATATTACTCATTTTCACATCATGAACAGTTAATAATAATAATAATAATAATGATGACATCATTTTATAACGCACATTCCAGGAGAACACAAGAAAACTATTTAGAATGAACAACATGAAATTAAACAATACATGACATGAAGGAAAAAGAGGACTTCTTGTGGGTTTTTTCTTAAATGGTTTTCTTGTGTTCTTTAAATCTGGAATGAATTAAAAAAAAGTAAAACGTTGTTTTCATTTAAATATACCCAGAGGAATGTCGTCTTGTCCCATCATGCATCACGTTCTTCAACTGCTAAAACAGCTAAAAATGAACAGAAAACAAGAATTTAAGCTGTGCAGAACTATTCAGTCTTTCTGTTTATTATATTTTTTGCAGGTTATATTCTGATTGCGTCCATGTGGATGTAATAATTGTTAATCATGTGTGTTTGGGTGGAAATAATAATTATTTTCCCATCATGAACAGTTTCCAGAATCACCTGTAAGTGTCGCCAAAGGAACAAAAACCACAGAAACGTGCGTACGCCTGCACTGGAGCTGCCGTGGCG
>JBBPBX010069862.1:0-10126 GCA_038048925.1 Garcialebias charrua
GAGTACCATATTTTTTGCTGTAAACGTCGCTTCGCCCTACAAGTCTCATCAGTCCAAATATGTCTAATAAAGTGGGAAAATCCATAAATATGTTGGTTCGCAGTGTACAATGCATCTATTATAAGTCACCGCTGACACATTGCGTTTGTTGCGCGTCACCGCTGACAACCTGGAAATGTGGGTTGGTGTTGTGCCAAAAATCGATTGGATACCAAATGGCAGCTGCTAGGTGTGTCTCAGTCTAACTTTTCCTTAATGAATGCACTTTGACGGTCAAATCAGCTGCATTTCAAAACCTGATTTGCGGAAGTGGCCACGTGCAGAGGGATGAGCCACTGTTCATTTCTTCAAAATTTAACAAGATAAACACCTAAACACAATTATGTTTGCTTGACTTTATAGTAAAGGTCTCAGTCTAACGTTTGCTTAACAAAAGGACTTTAACGGTCAAATCTGCTGTATTTCAAAAGTATTTGCTGCCTTGATGCTCTAGGAGCACGCAGAGGGAGGAAAAAAAGGAAGGAGGAACACTGCATGTTTCTTCAAAATTTAACAAGAAAAGTACCATCATGCATGCTCAATAATCCAGGTAGAAAAATCTAAAAAAGCTAAGTCTGGTCCTCTGGACATTCAAAAAACAAAACAAAGCAAAAAAAATTGTAGATACGTTTCGTCTTTCGTCCGAAAGACTTCCTCTGTCTGAGGTGCTGTGTTCAGCTCAGTCTTATAAATAGCACCCTCTTACAGTGTTACACAACCAGTTGGCTGATGACAGCCAAAACCAGCTGCTCACATGATCAAGGTGGACCATCAGCCTCACAATGGATCGTTAGCACCCTGATGGTTGTATCAGGGAGGAAGTCTTTCGGACGAAAGACGAAACGTGTCTACAATTTTTTTGCTTTGTTTTGTTTTTTGAATGTCCAGAGGACCAGACATAGCTTTTTTAGATTAACAAGAAAAGCACTTAAAATAATTATTTGTTCGCTCGAGATTATAGCAAATGTGTGTCTCAGTTGAACTTTTACTTAATAAATGCATATTTTAATGCCCAAATTAGCTACATTTAACTGGGGCGGTGCAGAAAAATGAAGCTGATGACGGTTACTCCAAGCAGCAAGTAGAACGAAGTTGGGCCTATGGCAAGCCGATTGTGTCATTAATAGCTGGTGAAGATTCTTAGTCATCCAGGACATGATAAATTCAAAAAAAATTGAGACAAAAAGTATAATGTGTAAAGTATTATAAAGAAAGTCCAGTTTTTTTTGTCTTGAACTTTTTTGAATTTGTCATTATAGCCACTTTTAACTATTACATGATACAATGGCATGCCTTACTACTCGAGTGCCATCTAGCAGCTGAAAAATGGTAGTGTTCAATTTGTTTCAGTCATATTGAATGAAAACAGGCTTATCTCAGACAAAAATTGGTTTATAAATATGGGAAAAAATCCATAAATATGTCACTTTGGCCTATAACTTGCAAGGCATGCAAATTATGCAAAAAAACAACATGATTTATATACAAAGTAGCAAAAAATATGGTAGCTCCACACCAACAGAGTGTTTCAGCCATGGTGTGGAATTTTATATATCTGGGCATCATATGGATGAGGCTATCACATACAGCTGGCATAGAACGACTCCAAAATACCCAATTAGTATTTGGTCGGAGTGATTTCCCCAAAACACGCTGCCTTTCAATTTTTCTATTGGTGCTGTCCTCCAGCAGCGCCTAAGCTGCCATTGATTCACAAATATGCACAAGCTTACACAGCTATTTACATATTTCATTGTCTTCATCTTGTTGAACTGAGGAATCATCACACATGAGCTTTTCTAATTTAATACGCTGGTCCAAAACCATTTTCTTCGTATTGACAGTGAAGATTCCCCGAGCCAACTCACATGCATCTTTTATGCATGTCAGTGCCCCTCACAAACGTGCCGTCACTGACTTTCACACGACAAAAATATAAACATCTTTGCAGTTTACTTTGGAGATAAGTTGTTTTGATCATTTTTGAGGCATGTTGTATGTTGTAAGATATTAAATGCAGTTCAGTTTTATCATTTGACTTTAAACCAAAAATGCTCAAACTCCTGAGAAAACATTGTCTTAAAAAACTAACTGGGAAACAAAATGAAGTCATATTTAGTCAAAGTCAAAGTCAACTTTATTATCAGAACTGCAATATGTACAGGACATACACAGGATTGAAATTGCATTTCTCTCTCAGTCCCTTGATGCAACAGTAACCATTTAAACACTAAACAATTAATAAACAAGCATAAAATGAAATAATAAAAGTTTAGTACTGTCCTGAGTTTTTTGCATAGTAGTTTTTCATAGTAGTAAAAAAGTATAAAAAGTTTCACCAACACCAAAACACCAACATTTAATAAACATAATCATAAAATGAAATAGAGTGTAATACTGTCCTGAGTTTTTTCATAGTAGTTTTCCATAGTAGTATAAAAGTATAAAAAGTTTCACCAACACCAAAAATGAAATAGAGTGTAATACTGTCCCGAAGTATAAAGTATAAAAAGTATATCTATAAAATAAATGAAGGTTCTGGCATTTGACATTTGTAAAGAGTGACAAAGCAGCATATGGGGTTAATGTACACAGTATATGTATGAGGTAGTTGATATTGGTATAGAAACAAAGTGGCATTATGCAATAAGGCTAGTAAAAAGAATATATACTGTATATCAGCAGTAGTGTAGATATAAAAAGTCTAGATGTAAACAGTAGTAATAAATGTAAACAGTAGTAATAAATGTAAACAGTAGTATGACTGTAGGCAGTAATGTAATACAAACATTAGTGCAAATATGAGAAGTAGTGCAAACTGAATGAGCACATGACCGTGAGTTGAGTGAATGACCCGTATACATAGTTCCCAGACACGCCCCCAGTATTGCACAATACCTGGTTTTCACCATATCTAAAGGCAGAAAGGCAAGATGAAAGGCAAGATGAAAGGCAAGATAGCGAACAAGCAGACGCGAACAACCAGAGCAAAAACACGAGCTACCACAGCTTCACCATGGAACAAGAGCAAAATGGTCGGAGTTAAATGATTTTGAGAGTCCAAACTGAACACGGACCAGAACCAGCACTTTTGAGTGTTACCGTGTTGGAGGTTAGCATAGCACTGGAGCGGAGAGTCCCTCCAGCTCAGACACGAACAACCAGAGCAAATTATACGACAAAAACACGAGCTAATACACCTTCACCAAGGAACAAGAGAAAATGGCAGTGGTCGGAGTTAAATGATTTTGAGATAGAAATCATGGCAGACGAATCGGACAACTAGTCACAAGTTACTCTGATATCATTAATTATTTAATTACTACGAGGAGCGCACACCGAGGAGCTTCACAGATTTAAATCCAAAAAAGATGTGAAAACTGTCTCATTCATATCTAACCAGCTAAATAAACGTTGAACTAAAATAACACACAGCCACCACAAAGTCCAAGCTGAACACGGACCAGAACCAGCCTATAAGTCTTACCGTGTTGGAAGTTAGCATGTTGTTAGCCATGTTGTTAGCACTGGAGCCGAGGGGCCGTCGAGCTCAGGTCAGACTGCGTGGATCCGTGACATCCATCACGGCCGCGGGGTCACGTCCCATGGGACCGACGCGTCGCCCGCACGACTTGGCTCCCGTACTCCTTCTCCAACTGGGACGGTTTCACCCGCCGGTCCTAGTGGACCGTGAGGCCATTGTCGCGTTAGCGAGATGCTAAGCTAACAGCATGCAAGACGGTGTCGCTAAATAATGAAAAAAAAAAAAACAGCTCTAACACACAGACAGTTGTACTCTAACATTGTTCTGACATAGTTTCACAAAATGATTTATGTAGAATATTTTGTTTACCGGCCAAAAGCACGACGTCTTCCAGAGCAGATCCAAGCCAGACTCAGAGACAGGAGGAGCTGCAGTCCAGCTTCTCCGATGAGATAAATCCTTCACGTTACTTTTTTTTTTGATTAACTGAAACCTACGCGTTGCCCAAACGTCTACCCGACTGGGACAACCACTGACACAACACGAAGTAACCATTGCAATTAATTAGAAATTAACAAAAAAAACAACGTGAAAAATGTACATCTATCAGAACGCGCTCCAACTGCAGCTTAGCCTATAGTGGGAGGGTCAAAAAGGACAACCCACAGATGTGACGTCACATGGGAACTATGTATTGATGACACAGAGTCCAGTGTTAAAAACTTTGTGTTGTGTGGTAATGTGTGAAAGTTTTTTGTGATTAAGGCAGTACAAGTGGGAGGGAGGGCAGAGCAGGCAGAGTGTTAAGCATCCTGACTGCCTGATGAACAGAGCTGTCTCTCAGTCTGCTGGTTCGAGCCTGGAGACTCCTCAGTCTCCTCCCTGATGGCAACAGGCTGAAGCAGCTGTGTAGTGGGTGTGTGGGATCACCTGCCATGCAGAGGGCTTTCCGAGTGAGGCGGTTGCTGTGTAAGTCCTGTAGTGAGGGCAAGGAGGTGCCGACAATCTTCTCAGCTGCTCTCACTATACGCTGGAGGCTCTTTCGGCAGGATGCAGTACATGCACCATACCACACCGTGATGCAGCTGGTCAGGACACTTTCTATGGCGCCCCTGTAGAAGGTGCACATGATGGGGGTTGGAGCTCCAGCTCTATTCAGCTTGCGGAGAAAGTAGAGGCGCTGGTGAGCCTTCTTGGCCAGTGATGCAGTGTTCCTGCTCCAGGACAGGTCCTCTGAGACGTGCACTCCCAGGAACTTGGTGCTGTCCACTCTCTCCACTGTGGTGCTGTTGATGGTCAGAGGGGCATGTTGGGCATCCCTCTTCCTGAAGTCCACAACAATCTCCTTTGTCTTCTCCATGTTGAGAGTGATTTAATAGCCGAGTTGCCGTTGTTTGTAGTTTGATAGTGTCAAGAGAAAAATCTTGTGTGATTCTATGCACATTCTGATGTCAGACTAAAAATTTGCCTACATTTATGCGCACTTTCACACATTCATTTTGATATAAACCCAACTGTGCGCAGTCCCTTCTTGTGAGTAGGCACTGCCAATACATGAGGTCCCGGGTTCCTGTACAAGCTTTAAGTATTGACCCTTCCACAAAAACAAACAAGACATTGGCCCGCATTAAAAAAAAAAGATAAATACACCACAAGTAATTACTTTTAGGGTTTAACATTTGTTGATTCATATTTATTATCTGATTATGTATGCTCATTTAAATTTTCCAATAAAAGGTCAGTGGTGCAGTTTGTACAGCTGTTGCCTCTCAGCAAGAAGGTCACACGTTCGAATCCCAGCCGGGGACATTTCTGGGTGGAGTTTATATCAGTGGCGGCCCATAAAATGTCTACCGGGGGGGTTATTTCTCAAAAATGAAAAAAAAAAAGTTCTAATTTCAAATCTGTTTATTTATCAAATGCAGATTAACACAAGGTCAGCAGTACAATTAAATGCTCAGGATGAGAAGAACCAATTTGACTCACTAAAACAACAAAGAACAAACAAAAATATATACATATAAATTATAGTAATACAATTCATAATGTAAATAGAATCAAGCTCTTTTTTTTAGTACCGGTTCTCTTAAACATTCCTAATTTTAAAGGTCCTAATGCACCTTAGCATATATAGCATTTCACCATATAAATGTACCTTAAATGTTTCAATGTTAATAGTTACTAGTTACTTGCAAGAGGCTTTGTTTTCATTCTCCAGATCAATATAGTGTTAAGAAATAGTAAAACACCACCAGTGACATTTAGTACATAAAATTATTAATGTTTGATCATTTTTTATAAGCATAGTAAAATAAATGTAGCCATCAGAGTCCAATACAATAACCTGGAGGCTAGCGCTGGCATCCTAACTCCACAAACAAACAAAGAAAAAACAAACTCACCAGTTCCCACTTGCTGTCAGCTGAAGGCTTTTTCACAAACAGAGCCATCTAAAAGTTGAGAGGCATATCAGTCAGGAATAGGGATGGGAATTGATAAGAAATTATCAATATCGATGCCTTTATCGATGTCATTTATCGATTCGATTCCTTATCAATTCTGTTATCAATTCTCATTTGGGTAATAAAATATAGTAAACCATTTGTGTTCATAAAGAATTTATTTATGGATATTTTCCCATATTTTTAGACTAATTTTTCGCTCGGATTCTTCGTTTTTCATTTTTGGCGAAAATGGTGCAGTACCAGTTTCGGCCGCTATAGAGGCGCTGTAGGCAGCAGCCAGCAGAGGACTCAGAGAGTGAAGAGGAAGAGTGGCCACTTCCAGAAGTTTCTACTTGCTGTGTTCGAAAAAAGCCTCCTTTTGTCGGACTGACTCTGTCGCTGACCGCTCCCTGCTGTGGATGTAGCTGTTTTTGTTTGCAAGATACCACTCATAACCACACCGCGGATTTTTAAATCCAGCTGATTTCACATTTGGTTCAGCTCAGGAGCCCGTCTGCTATAGTGAGGTAAGAAATATATTTTTAAGCGTTTATTTAGCTAAATTTAAAGAAACAAAGCGCCCGGTTTGACCCGCCTGGCGCCTGCATAAAAGTCAGCGAACTTTTTTTTTTTAATCCAGCTGATTTGAACATTTCGTTAAACTCAGGAGTACGTCTACTATTAAGTCAGCTAAGAAATATATTTTTTAAGCGTTTATTTAGCTAAATTTAAAGAAAGAAAGCATCCGGTTTGACCCGCCTGGCGCCTGCCTAAAATTCCGCGAACTTTTTTTTTTAAAATCCAGCTGATTTGAACATTTCGTAAGCTCAGAAGGACGTCTGCTATGAAGTCAGCTAAGAAATATTTATTTTTTTCGGGCGCGGCGCATGTCTGTGATGTCAGCGCTTAAATACGTCACCACCAGGAATCTGCAGAACCGATAAGCTGAATCGTTAAGACAAGCATCCTACAATTCCATGGAATTGGACTTTTAAGAACCGGTTCTCTAACAGAACCGGTTCTCGGTTCCCATCCCTAGTCAGGAATGGTAATGTTATAATATAAGCATTAGATAAAGACTAGCATTAGCATGCTAGCTCCAGAAACAAACTCACCAGTTGCTAGGGCCTACTTTTAAAATAAACAGTCAGCTGAAGGCTTTTTCACAAACAGAGACTTCTAAAAGTTGAGAGGCATATCAGTCATAATGGCAAATAGGCATTAGATAAAGGGCTTTCAATTATTTAAAACCTACTTGGCTTGAGTCACAGCACGGCTCATTTCCTAGACACACAAAAAAAAGACCGGAAGCACATGATCAGTAGGTACAGCTCACGTTGGACGTGTCCAGGACGCCGACATCTGTGCCCAGCATCCTCCCATTGTTTTGTATTGTCGTGGAATAACTGTGCATGCGCCATTCATAACGAGAGTCTATGGATAAGATTAATGCGTCCAATGACCGAAAATACGTCACCAATCAGAAAACGTTTTTTTTTCAAACAAACAATATAACTCATCATTACTCATAAAATATTTATCCTACTCAACTAAAAACATATATGCATATATTTCGAAATATTTTTATTTCATATTTCATTTTTATTTTTTTATTTTTTTAAGTCTTCAATTTAAAATGGTAAATAGCTCCAGAAGTTCCAGTGGGGTGGCGTCCTAGCACCCCCTATTGGCCGGCCACCCCTGGTTTAAATGCGCTATCCATGCATGCATGGGTTTCTCCTGGTTCTCCAGTTTCCTCCCACCGACGAAAAACATGCATGATATAATGATTGGTAACTCTAAATTATCTCTAGGTGTGAGTGAGAGAGTGAATGGTTGTTTGTCTCTATGTGTCCCTGTGATGGACTGGAGACCTGTACAGGGTGTCCCCCACCTCTCACACACTGACTGCTGGATATGGGAACCAGTGACCCCCACGACCCCTGCTAAAGATAATCTATGGATGGATGGATGGAATAAAAGCTCATATAACACCGTGTGGGGGTTTGACAGGAGAGTGATTAACTCTGTATAATGGATTGATAACCTGTCTAGGGTGTACAGACTGTACTTCAACCCAGTATCCACTGTAGGAACCACCACTATGACGCTGCAAAGAATAGTGGACAAAGGAAATGGATGATGTATGTAAGGATGGAAAAAGCAGGAATAAACATTTAATCATGTTGCATTTATATTTCTTTTCTGGTCAGGTATATAAATGATTATTATAATTTTTTTTTACTTTTGACGGTAGCCAAATCACCTTGATCAAGGAACTACCATTCTTGTGATTGTAGTTTTCTATGAGATGAGAAGGCATATTTTACCTCACTAGCAGCTTTAGGTTCCAATTTTAAGCTTGTCTAGATTCACATGTTGTATATGTCTCAAAGTTCTACAAAGTACTTTTGTGGTCGACCCAAGCCATTAATTCAGTTCTTGTTAATTAGCTTAGCATGGGGTGAGCCAATCCCATGGGGAGTTTAACTGGACAATTAAATTGTGGTTAGAAAGATTGAGAGGGGACCTTTGCTCGGTTCCAGACATTTTGTCTCAGGTCTTTCTACAATGCTGTTGGTGTATATGAGAGAGAAATAAAGAATTAGGAAGATGATGATTGGAAATCTAGAAGAAAGTAGGAAAAAATGAAATAAATTGGAGATTTATAGGTAAAAACAAGTGGTTCCTTGGTTGAAAAAGGCATAATTTAGGATGCAGCCTTGTAAACAGTTATTTGTGTCATTGTTCAGAGAATGACAGACAGCTTCACTCTTTCTTCTGCGGCAGCGTTTTTTGTTTCGTTTCTAAAAACAGGACATATTGTATACCTACTGTCCTCCACGCTCTGATTCACACATTTGGTCTACTGTGACATGCATAAAAACTGTGCTCTTTTCCCCCAAAATGTATTGGATCCCAAAAACCTTTAACATGAAAGTACTCATATAGAAATGGTCACATCTGACAAATGACAGATATGAATTTGATTGTTGATCACTGTTCAATATTTTGTTGTTAAAGAAATGTTAGAATTACATCTTGGTTCTACAATAAATTACTATTCTGCTTGTTGTTATATTTTTAACAAATCAAAGATTACAAAAAAAACATAACCTGAGGAACATTTATTAAAATGGTCAATAACCCCCATTTATCAGAGGAAATTACATTCTGCCATTTGTTCTACTTCAATTAAAAATGTACAACTTTGATCTAATGTAAATATATTTTCTGGAATGATACTTCTTTCCCACACAATCTCTTTTTTTAAGTTGTGTTTTTGGGCTCAAAAACTGTTTTCATGTACATTTTCTCATGAACACCAAGGTATTTAGGGTCGTTATTGACCTCCCAAATTTAACCCTAAAATCCATGAGAACTTCTTTCAAATAAAAAAATAACCCACAAGTGTCCAAGTCCATTCTGTTGGTTACAAATAAACTTGGCCTATTTATGAAGAGTGAGTTTGTGAGTAACTCATTGTTAGCCATTGAATTCAAGCAAGAACTGACAGTCACAGATTATCTTTGGACTTTGATTGCAAACTAAGGTAACAGCTGAGCCTAAACCTCAATATTTGTAATCAAACACTCATGTCACTATGTGTTTTACCTGCTGAGAATGATGCCACAAATCCCCATCTATTAAACTGAAGATGAGACAAGAGGGGGCTTTAATGAAGTATTGAATAAATTACCTTTAAAGACATCAGACTGATGTCCAGTTAACACCAGTGCTAAGAGAACAAGCTCTGGGAGAAGAAGAACAAAATAATACTTTGACATCAGATGTGCCTCAGTGGGGTTGGCTGGGAGAATCAATATCACTAAAAGCAAAACCTATGTTTAGATATCCAACAAAGTTAAGTCAGGTCCTCTGGACAGTTTAGTTTTGTTAAAACATTTTGTCTTTCATCCAAAATACTTAATCAGTCTTAAGAGCAATAGAAAATTCAGTATTTCAAATAGAACCTTCAAACAGTGGATCAACCAGTTATATGGAGAGAGAGAGGGCGAGGGAGAGGTAGGTAGAGAGAGGGAGAGGTAGGTAGAGAGAGGTAGAGAGAGAGAGGTAGAGAGAGAGAGGTAGAGAGAGGTAGAGAGAGGTAGAGAGAGGTAGAGAGAGGGAGAGAGAGGGAGAGAGAGGGAGAGAGAGG